>CM035846.1:133776011-133948511 GCA_020510985.1 Pholidichthys leucotaenia
CACAGTTACAAATATATCAGATTTTCATCTGCACTGAAGAATAACAAGCATGTTTAAATCTGCATTGGTAGTTAAGAAAAATCATTACTCTAGAGAGAACAAAGTAAATAAGTGTCATAATAGTCATTAATTCACTTTTCACTCAGCATCTCATCCATTCCCTCAGTCACCCCCCCCCCCACACACACACAGACACAGACACACACACACACGCCACCGCTCCTGGCTGTCAGTCAAAAGGCCACTGAGCATGCTCCATAGCTGTTATTGTCCATGCTTTGACACCCGTGGCAGAAAGCCTCATTGCAACTCGCTCAAGACTGGTGACCTGAGACAGAGTAGAAACACACACAGCCTTTCACACACACACACACACACACACACACACACACACACACACACACACACACACACACACACATGCACACACAGAGTGTGGCTTAGTGTGACACAATGAGAGGGAAATTGAATCATTCAGTAGAAACTGGTGGGGATTCTGGGATTAGCAGGGATTTCTTTTCACTCTTTTGGGAATGCTGCATGTGGAAAACTCAAACAATCAGAATGTTTAGTCTCTCACACCACACCCACCTCAAAGCAGTCCACCCCACTGCTGAAATCCCATCCAGTTTGTGGGAAATGCCCATTACGATCATTAAAAAACAATTGTTGAGGGAAAGTGTGCATGTGAATGACTGTAATATTAACTGACATTGTGCTGCATGTTGTCATTATAAACCTCTACTGTGACCTTAATCTGACATCGCTAAAGGCATGTTGAAGCTTTCAGACCAACCTCTGAGTTACTCTCTGTTCATTCTCTTAAGGTCTTTCACTCACTCCCTCCCTCTCTGTCCATCTGTTGCCCACTTTTCAATGGACAGTTCCAAGGCCTGCTCAGCATTTCAGAGGCTTTAAACAGCTCTATTGTAACTTAGGAAGCTGGATGTAGACACCAAGCAAGAGAAAGAAACTGAGAGAGGGAAGGAGAGAGCGAGAAATCATCCACATAATACCTTGATCTTATTATGAAAAGAAATACAAAGTACAGCATCCCTGGGAATTAAAATGACACAAAAAGACAAAAAATGAAACAAGTGGATGAACAGATTAAGCTAACCGAAAAAGCTTTAAACCCTTAAATAGTGCACCCGAATGGAGAAAACAAGTGGAGTGGCAGGAAGATCAGCCAGTCTGCAGATTAAAGTCTCTCCAGGTGGGATTAAATTTTGAAAGCCCCTTCTTGTATGCATGTTTTGCTGCCTGTTTTGTCATGTCAGAGGACTTTATCAATTCCACATGTCTACTTTGTCTTTCTCATCATAATCTGCAGAGCTTGGGGACCTAATACAATTTCAGTTTCTTTTTTTTTTTTGTCCTCATGGTAGCACACAATATGTACTTCCAGAATCAGTTCACGATGTTGGAGGCCCTTGAATTTGTAACTAAAATGTACACCATTGTGTGTGTGTGTGTGTGTGTGTGTGTGTTTACAATCCTGGAAAAGTCAATAAGCGACTTTCGCATCTCGGCTCACGAAAAGCATCATGGGAACATGGCTACCAAACATGCTCTCTCAATACATTTAATTTATGGAAAGTTCCTGATCTGTGAGCATATTGTATGCGTAGGGGTCTTCCCGGTTGTACCCGCAAACACAAGGATAAACTAGTTGCGCTTGCATTCGCGGCCACGTTGCAGAAATTGGCCAAAATGGCCCCCCTGTATGTACGCTGACATAGCAGATTTTTTGTTGTCAAAGGACCAAGCACCCTTACTTGCGAGACTCTGAAACGACTACAAAGAAGGTAAGCGAGTGGTTTGACAGCTCAACTTTGGTTTTGTCATTCTGATCTATAGGTCGATACTACTATAGTTTAAGTACCACACGTTTTCAATGATTTGCAATTTTATTTTATACCAGCCTACTTATCAATGGCCTTAATTACATGTGTGTGTAGATCACGCTTCATTACCAATATACAAAGAACTATATCCTAGATCCAGGCCTGCCTGTCCGTATCTACTACTTCAGGGTTTAGACTCGTGTCAATTAGGCTAGAACTTGAACAATACACAACACTATTTAATTATGTTATAATATAGACTTACTGCTTTAATCCAACAATTACGTCCGTCCGGATCCTTCAGCTCCGTGGGGAATGTATATAACGTGAATGGCGGCAGACACATACACACGCTGGTCCCGAAGTTACATGGATGTATGCTGCAAGTTTGCTTTTTCCACTGCTCTAGATGATACATTCCATTCCACACTTCACTACGGCACAATGTGCACCTGGCATAACGGCGAGTTAAAGCTTGAAGCAGACTTTAAATGGCAATTGTTCAGGTGTGACAGTACTGTCTCTATACAAAAGCAAGGCGGCTACCGGAATGTTTGGTAGTTGTGAACTCTGAACTCACATTGTCCGCACATGTGCACTCATAATGCGAAAGTCGCTTATTGCTTTGAGGGTATGAAAACATTCAAAAGAGAACTGTACATATTTTCTGATGCAAACTGCAAAAGAACTGTTTTACACCTTTGCTAATAGTCAGCAATCAAACCAAATAAGTTTAATAGCTTTTACCATTTTAAATCTTTAGTACCAAGACAAGACTTCTTTGGCTTATATCCTCAAAGATAGACTTTGTATTTGAGTGATTCAGGAAATGCCTCGGCATTTCTATGGAACAAAAAAATTACTGTACATATATACTGAACGCACTGAAGAGCTCATTTAGCAGTAGACTACATCATCCTAGGTGCACAACCGAGAGGTTTCGCAGATCCTTCCTACCTATGGCTGTCAGACTGTCTAACCTAAGCAGGGCTGCTCGCAGAGATAGCAAAAACAAACGTGACAACCTAATAGTACAGAATGCAAAAGACGCAACAGACTTACACAAATGGTCCTCTCCAGTATACAACTAGGACAATATCAGTCGCTGTGGAGGGTGACAATATGTATGGGTACATATTCATACCATGTAGGGTAACTAAATAGACGGTTATGCTGTTGAGTCCATCTAGCTACAATGCTCCACACTGTGTATATATATTTATATATTTATGTGTACATATGTATATCCACTGCTCTTATTTTCTTATCTTCTAAATTATTGCTTTGAGTGTTGCTATCCCTGTGCTGTTGCAATCCTGGAATTTCCCCATTGTGGGACTAATAAAGACTTACCTTGTCTTATACTGTATATGAAACCACATTTCTGATTTGACTTCACCTTGATCAATGAATAACACATCGTATGCTAGTGTAATGATGATCACTGTCAGGTCATAGCTCAAAGGGTTCCAGTATGAATCCCAGGATCAATGGGCCCATTCTGCATGAAACTTGCATGTTTTCTCTGGGCCTTCGTGGGTTTGTTTCGGGTACTCTCAAAGTTCATAGATTACATAGTCATTAAGTTAATTACAGTGGTCAACACTAAATTTATTGTCTAAGTTTTTTTTTGCTGATTTAGGACAGTTTTGATGTGCTGAATCCAAAGATCACATTGGTTTTGCTCAATCAGGTCAACTTTTTGAATTATGGCCATGTGTTGTTTTATAGGATTTTGTTTACATGTACTGGCATTTTGGCTTTATATAATGCAAAATTCTTTATGTCTTGAAATTCTCTGAATTTTGAACAATGATGACGTAACATTAAATTTACATGTACTTACCTTTATATAAAGGTAAGTTCATGCACAGTACTAAGTAAGTACTAAGTAAGTACAGGTTTTTACTTGAATGAATGAATTTATTTCGGATAGTACATTACAGGTTAAAAGAAACTGTATAATATAACAACAAGGTCAAATTAGACAAAGACTCCTTCTACTATACAATTCCACGTGAGTTATCCGAAATGGGTGATGGCTGAAGCCGCAGCTTATATTGCCCACCCATATTCCATCCAAGAATTCGAAGGAGAAAAAAGAGAAAACAAGACAAGAGCGATTACAATTTAAAACAAGGCTAAGACAAAATATGACTGAGAGAAAAAGAAAACTGAGCTAGTCTAAGTTAAGCGGTTACTATTCAAAAACAAATCTAAGACATAGTGTCACAGAGAAAAAAGAAAAACTAAGCTATAACACAACACAGGCTGGAAATGTCAATCCTTATGTGAGTTTACATGTCGTCTTGTAAATATGTTTGGAGTATTTCTTCCTTTAGTTTTTGTTTAAATTGTCCAAGCTTTGTACATGATTTTAATTCAGGTCCAAAATCGTTCCATAATCTGACACCTTGCACTGAAATACAGTGTTGCTTGGTAGTTGTTCTCACTGTAGGCTTTTGAAATATACATGTTCCTCTGAAGTGATATCGTTTCTCCCTTGTTTGGAACAACTTTTGGATATTTGCGGGCAGTGATAGATTCTTCACTTTGAACATTATTATTGCGGTTTTAAAGTCGATCAGATCTTTCAACTTGAGAGTTTTTTGTTTAAGAAAAAGTGGGTTTGTTGGTTCCCTGTAAGCTGCTTTGTTGATTATTCTAATAGCTCTTTTTGAAGCATAAAGAGTGGATATATGTTTGTTTTATATGTATTTCCCCATACTTCATTACAATATGTCATGTATGGGATTATTAATGAATGATACAAGGTGTATAGTGTGGGTTGATTCAGCAAATTTTTCACTCTGTGTAATATTGCAATTGATTTGGATACTTTACCTTTTATATAATTAATATGTGGCTTCCAACACAGTTTGTTATCAATTATTACTCCAAGGAATTTAGTTTCGGATACCCTTTCAATCTCTACACCATTTACACTGAGTTTGGGTACTGGGTAGTTGTGATGGTTGTTAAAGACTATAAATTTTGTCTTGCTTAAATTGAGTGTTAATTTGTTTGAATCAAACCACAGTTTCAGCTTTCCTAATTCCTTTCCGAGTGTATCCAGAAGTTGT
The DNA here is from genome assembly GCA_020510985.1 of Pholidichthys leucotaenia. Classification (NCBI taxonomy): domain Eukaryota; kingdom Metazoa; phylum Chordata; class Actinopteri; order Cichliformes; family Pholidichthyidae; genus Pholidichthys; species Pholidichthys leucotaenia. The sequence continues at coordinate 133,780,942 of CM035846.1, forward strand.
TCCAAATTGTTTCCACTGCATAGCAGGTTAGTGTCATCAGCAAACAATATTAAGTCCATTTTTTCTGAAACTTTACATATATCATTTATATACATATTGAATAATAATGGTCCCAAAAATGAACCCTGTGGGACTCCACAGGTGACCTTCAGTAGCTCTGAGTTTTTGTTGTTAACACATACAAACTGATATCTATTCTTTAAGTAACTTCTTAACCAGGACAGTGCTACCCCTCTAATACCACAATTTTGTAGTTTCTTTAATAATAGATTGTGATCTACTGTATCAAATGCTTTTTTAAGATCCAGGAATACTCCAACTGAATACTCTTTATTTTCAATGGCTGTTGATATTTTTTCTGTAAATTCCATTAAGGCATATGCTGTTGTCCTTTTGTGTCTGAACCCATATTGCTGCTCACACAATAAATCATTCTTCAGTATGAAGTTGTCAATTCTCTCATATAATATTTTTTCAAGTATCTTGGAAAATTGCGGTAATAGTGAAATTGGTCTGTAGTTGGAGAGTTCCCCTCTGTCGCCTGTCTTGTAAATCGGAATTACTTTAGCTATTTTCATTGCATTGGGAAATATACCTGATTGGAGAGACAGGTTACAGATATACGTCAGTGGTTTCACTATGCATTCGATAACAGTTTTGACTAGTAGCATATCAATACCATCGCAGTCAGTAGATGTTTTACTTTTGAACGATTTAACAGTTTCAATGACCTCTCTTTCGTCTGTGTTCTTTATGAAGATGGTGTCTTTTACAGCAGTGTTATTGCATATTGAATCACCTGTTGGCACCGTAGTGGGTATTTCTCGGGCCAGTTTAGGTCCAATGTTAACAAAAAAATTATTAAATTCATCTGCAGGTGAAGCTATATTCACATTCGGAGTCGATTTATTATTTTTTGGAATGTTAGTTGGGTAGCTGGTATTTCTGCTTTTATTTCCAAGGATACTGTTGATTATTGTCCATGTATTTTAATATTGTCTTTGTTTTTTTCCAGTTCTTTACTGTAATAGTCTCTTTTACTACATCTTATTATATATGTTAACTTATTTTTGTATGTTTTATACCGCTGCTCTGCTTCTTTTGTCCTTTTCTTTATGAAAGCTTTATATAATAATTTTTTCTTTTTACACGCCTTTTGTAGTCCTTTGGTTAGCCATGGTTTGTCAGTAAATTTGTGTGTAAGCTTTTTTTTAACTAATGGGCAGTTTTTTTCATAAAGAGTGGTTACAATGTTTATAAATGTGTCATAGGCTTCATTTACATCTGATACATAGACTTCTGTCCAGTCTTGTTTCAGCAAGTCCTCTTTAAAAGAACTGATTGCGTTTGGTGATTTGTGTCTGAACAATTTTGAGATTTTTTTCTGGGTTGGGCCCCGTGTGGCCATGGATAAGTGCAAAGATTGGCAAGTGGTCGCTTATATCATTTATCAATAATCCACTTTCTATTTTCCTGTCGAGAACATTGACAAACAGGTTGTCAATAAGTGTAGCAGAGTGAGCTGTGATTCTACTGGGATGTGTTATTGTGGGATATAGACTCATGCTGTACATAGAGTTCATGAACTCTGTAACTACATTTTGTTGATGTGGATTAAGTAGATCAATATTGAAATCTCCACAGATTGCTACCATTTTCTTACTAGTAATATTATTGTACAGCTCGACTAATTTATCTCTGAATGTCTCAATGCAAGTTCCTGGCGTTCTGTATATGCAGCTTATGATTAGATTTTTTGTTTTGTCTAGGTCAATCTCAACAGTAACACATTCCAGAATCCCTGGTAGTGCTGAGGACATTTCATTTACAAGCTTACATCTATATAGGTCATCAATATACAGTGCGACACCACCACCCTTTTTTTGAGATCTGTTAATGTTAAACATCTGATATCCCTCTATTGCCATCAGGGGAGCCTGGTCTGCATTAAGCCAGGTTTCAGGACTGCTATAGCTGTGAATTTTCTGTTTAGCTGTTTTAAATAGTCCTGAATCTGTGAGAAGTTTTTGTTAAGACTTCTGCTATTGAAGTGTATTATTGACAGTTTACCATCTAATTGCACTTGACTTTTGAATTGCTTTTCAGTGTAATATTCACAGTGGTTATGAATATTATTGAAAAAGTGGTTATCAGGATCAATATCATTCTCCATCTCTTGTGGTTTATGTTCAGCATAGTGGCATATTTTTAGAGTTTGAGTTTCCTCACTCTGTGTTTCATAGTCAGTGTTCATCTGTATTTATCTAAGTCAGTAGCATCTCTGATCATTATAAGATAAGATAAGATAAGCCTTTATTAGTCCCACAACGGGGAAATTCCAGGATTGCAACAGCACAGGGATAGCAACACTCAGAGCAACAATCAGAAGGCAAGAAAAAAAAACAAGCAAGCAAGAGCAATACTTTTTTTTATACTTTTTGCTTGCTCAGGTGTTCCATTTAGTTTAATCCAAATTCTACAATTTCTTGTCCAGGTTGTCTGTATCTTATTATGTTTCTTTAGCATCCGTGCCTGCCGTGCTAATTCAGCGTTTTTTTTTGTCAGGTGTTCATTTAGGTAAACTTGAGTTTCCTTTAGTTTTTTGGCCTGCCTCAGTATGTCATTTTTCACCCTCCTGTTCACAAAGCGCATCACAATTGATTTCTTTGTTTTGTTATCTTTCTTCGGTAAAGCATAACAGGCTGAGATCGCATTGGCTTCTACCTTAATGGCTTTATCATTAAGGAACTGAAGCACTTGGTTTTCTAAGGACATTGATTCACTTATGGAAGCATGTTCACCACTCAGTCCTGTAGCGGCATGGGCGTACGACTGATATCTGATGTCTAGTCCACTTATAACTATGTCATCAATGCGAGAACCTTGTTCAAGATCCTCGACGCGTTGCTCCAAAAGACGCCCGTGTTGCTCCAGGTCCATAATTTTTTTGTCTTTTTCTTTTATTATTGAATGTAGGGCTTGTACCTCCTGTACTTAGCACGTGATCGAGAGAAATGGATGTCATTTTCGAATTCAGTGGTGCAGAATTGTCTTAAATCAGTTGAAAAACACAAACAACTTACAAAAAAATAATTTTTGTAACCCTGTGTTATTGATCCAAAATGGTTAAAAAAAAAGTGTCTGTCTGGTAAAGATACAGTGGTGTGAAAAGGTGTTTGCCCCCTTCCTGATTTCTCTTTTATTTATTTATTTTTTTTTTTTACGTTTGTCACAATTAAATGTTTCAGATCATCAAAAAAAAAATTAAATTTTAGACAAAGATAACACAAGTAAACACAAAATGCATTTTTTAAATGAAGGTGTTTATTATTAAGGGGGGGGGGGAATCCAAACCTACATGGCCCGGTGTGAAAAAGTGATTGCCCCCTAAACCTAATGACTGGTTGGGCCACCCTTAACAGCAACAACTGCAATCGAGCATTTGCAATAACTGGCAATAAGTCTTTTACAGCTCTGTGGAGGAATTTTGGCCCTCCCATCTTTGCAGAATTGTTGTAGTTCAGCCACAATGGACGATTTTCGAGCATGAACTGCCTTTTTAAGGTCATGCCACAGAATTTCAATCAGATTCAGGTCAGGACTTTGACTAGACCACACCAAAGTTTTCATTTTGTTTTTCTTAAGCCATTCAGAGGTGGACTTGCTGGTATGTTCTGGATCATTGTCCTGCTGCAGAACCCAAGTGTGCTTCAGCTTGAGGTCACAGAACAGATGGACGGATATTTTCCTTCAGCATTTTTTGGTAGACAGCAGAATTCATGGTTCCATTTACCACAGCGAGTCTTCCAGGTCCTGAAGCAGCAAAACAGCCCCAGACCATCACACTACCACCACCATATTTTACTGTTGGTATGATGTTCCTTTTCTGAAATGCTGTGTTACTTTTATGCCAGATGTAATGGGACACACACCTTCCAAAAAGTTCAACTTTTGTCTCGTTAGTCCACAGAGTATTTTCCCAAAAGTCTTGGGAATCATCAAGATTTTTTCTGGCAAAACTGAAACAAGCTTTTATGTACTTTATGCTCAGCAGTGGCTTTTGTCTTGGAACTCTGCCATGCAGGCCATTTTTGCCCAGTTTATGTCTTACGGTGGAGTCATGAACACTGACCTTAACTGAGGCAAATGAGGCCTGTAGTTCTTTGTGTAGTTCTTTGGATGTTGTTGTGGGGTCTTTTGTGACCTATTGGATGAGTTGTCACTGCGCTCTTGGGGTAATTTTGGTCAGCCGGCCACTCCAGGGAAGTTTCACCATTGTTCCATGTTTTTGCCATTTGTGGATAATGGCTCTTACTGTGGTTCGCTGGAGTCCCAAAGCTTTAGAAATGGCTAGAAAATTGAACTCAGCTTTCCAAAGATGTGATAAACCACAGTTAATTTATGTTTTAACAGGGGGACAGTCACTTTTTCACACAGGGCCATGTAGGTTTAGATGTTTTTTTTTACCCTTAATGATAAACACCTTCAATTAAAAACTGCATTTTGTTTTTACTTGTGTTATCTTTGTCTAATATTTAAATTTGTTTGATGATCTCAAACATTTAAGCGTGACAAACATACAACAAAATGAGAAATCAGGAAGGGGGCAAACATTTTTTCACACCACTGTAGCTTCATAGAAAACTGAGGTAGGCACAATATTTTTGTTTAAATGTGAACTCAAAATAGGTATCATTCTATAGCAATTTGTATTGCAAGTGGTCTGACAGGAGAACTGCAGCACAGTATCTCCTTAAGGCTCTGATCAGCTGACAGAAAATTTCACATCTGTGATGGCTTATTATCATGGTGCGGTCCTCGCGGACCACTAATGAGATGCTATAGGCAACCAGTGAGTTTGCATATTTATTAAAGAACAGAACAATGATACAAAATAATGAGTCTCATGGGGCAAAACACAAATAAAGACTGTGGCTAAGACACACTGACGATATACACAGACTAAGGAATAACTTACTGAGAGTAGCGGGGATGAAAAGGATGACTGGAGCCAGGAAATAGGGACACCAGCCTAACCTTGGGGGAAACCATCGTTATCCGTATGTGAGGTCGCAGCCTGGAGTAACCTAAGCTGCTCCTTTAAATAGGGCTGAGGGTTAATCAGCTGATGAGGCAGTCATCAGCTGAATCCAATCCAGCTGTCACAGAGGAGCTCATCTCTGACAGCCGGAAGCCCCTCTGAGACACTGTCAAAATAAAAGCTCGGAGAGCCACAAGGAACTACACAGAATGGGAGGAAAATACTGTATGACCCGAGCGCGGACGATATCGGCGCTCAGACCTTGACAGTACTCCCCCCTAACGGTGCATTCTGGGCACCGCGTAACATCCAAGCCCCCCCACCCCCCACCCCCCCATTCAAAAGGCTAAGAAGGCCCACCCAGGATGGGAGGAGGGGGAAAAAGGTCAGGAGGACGAGAACCGGAAAAAAAAACAAAAACAAAAAAACATCAAGATAGGGAAACGGGAAAAAATAACAAGGGCGAATACAAAAAACATAACAACATGGTGCAACAACAGAGCATGGGAAAAAAAAAAAACAACCCACAAATATACTCCATAATGCACAGGTGGAAAGACAGACAGAACAATGAATGCAGATAGCAGAAATACTATGCCTACAGGCCACAAATAACAGAAATACTAAGTCAACAGGCCAAAAACACAGGCCAAAAGAAACAAATGGAAACCACATACTGGAAAATTACAGTGTAACAGCAGCATGACAGTAGGACAACCAAACAACAGAAACACACACATGACAGACAAAGGGATTACCCATGAAAAGTAAAACTAACACGACTATAAAACTTATATACATCATTGCTTAATATATGATGACCCACATAAACACATGAATCATCCCATTGCACAAAGAAGGACTATCAGGAGCAGAGTGAAATGTGAGGTACCACTTAGTCTGTAAGGTGCAGTGTGGCAGCATAGCTATGACCAGAATACAACATCATAGTGAGTTATTGCACAGTGAAACTGCATGTGGCAGGAAAGATTTCCTGTACCTGGCCTTTCGACAACAAAGCTGTAGTAGTCTACTGGAGAAGGTGCTTCGCTGTCTGTCTAGTCTGTGGTGGAGGGGGTGATCAGGATTGTCCATGATGGATCGCAGTTTATTTAGTGTTCTCCTCTCCACCACTGTCTCAAAGGTCTCCGGTCTGAGACCAATTACAGAGCCAGCCCTCTTGATAATCTTGTCAAGTCTGTTGGTATCTCTGGCCCTGATACTGCTACCCCAACAGACAGCAGCAAAGAAGATGGCGCTGGCGACAACAGTCTGTAGAAAAGCTCCAGCATCCTACTGCACACATTGAAGGATTTCAGCTTTCTCGGGAAGTAGAGTCTGCTCATCCCCTTCTTGAGCGCAGCATCGGTGTTGGATCTCCAGTCCAACCCACTGCTGATCCTGACACCCAGATATTTGTAGTCCTCAACCACTCCCACATCCTCCCCATTAATTTGCAGTGGCTGAGAAGGAGTCTTCCTCTTCCTGAAGTCAATCACCATCTCTCTGGTCTTGCTGACATTCAACCTCAGGTGATTCTGCTCCGTCCACTCCACAAATCTGTCTACCAGTGCCCTGTATTTCCCTTCCTCTCCTCCTCTTATACACCCCACAACAGCTGAGTCGTCAGAGAATTTCTGCAGGTGGCATGACTCAGTGTTGTACTGAAAGTCAGTGGTGTATAAGGTAAAAAGAAAAGGAGAGAGCACAGTCCCCTGTGGAGCTCCCATATCACTAGCCACCACTCCAGACAAGACATTGCCCAGCCTGACAAACTGTGGTCTGCCTGTCAGGTAGTCAGTCATCCAGGAGATCACAGACCTGTCAACCCCCATCACCCGCAGCTTCTCACTCAGCAGCAGTGGCTGGATGGTGTTAAAGGCACTGGAGAAATAAAAAAAAGTGATTCTCACAGTAGCTCCTCCACCATCCAGGTGCAGATGGGCTCGTTGCAGCAGGCAGATGACAGCATCTTCGACTCCTAAATGGGGCTGATGTGCAAACTGCAGAGGGTCCAGCCACATCTTCACCTGTGGCCTCAGGTGGGCTAAGACCAGTCTCTCCAGGACCTTCATCACATGAGATGTGAGGGCAACTGGTTGGTAGTCATTCAAATCCGATAGAGATGACTTCTTGGGGACAGGAACCAGGCAGGATGTCTTCCACAGCACCGGTATTCTCTCCAGACTCAGGCTCAGGTTGCACAGGTGTTTCAGTACCAGAGCTAGTTGGTTGGCACAGGTCCTCAGGGTCCTTGCGGAGATGCCATCAGGGCCTGAAGCCTTCCGCTGACGGAGTCTCTCCAGCTGTTTCTCCACCTGATCTGTAGTCACCGTGAAGTGAGGAAGGGTCCTGGTGCCCCCTGAGGAGGAGGAGGGGGGAGATGGAGAGATATTCTGCACAGGAGGGTGGGTGGGGAGGGGTGTGTAGGGGTCTGGTTGTGTTGCTCGGGTGACAGACTGTGAGTTGAACCTATTAAAAAACAGATTCAGTTCCTCAGCTCTCTCCTGGCTCCCAGATGGCTGCCCGACTCTCCCCTTGCACCCAGTTATTTGTTTCATTCCCTCCCACACATCTTTAGTGTTGTTTTGCCTGAGTTTCTCTTCCAACTTCCTCCTATAATTGTCCTTGCACCTCCTCAGCATCTCTCTCAGCTCATGCTGCACTCCCTTCAGCTTCTCCTTCTCTCCAGCCCTAAAAGTTCTCTTCTTTTTGTTGAGAAGTGCTTTCAAGTCACTGGTGACCCATGGTCTGTTGTTGGAGAAGCAGTGTACAGTCTGAGCCGGCATGGTCATGTCTTCACAGAATCTAATGTATTCTGTGATGCAGTCAGTCATATTGTCTATGTCCACCCCATGTGGTCCACGGAGTACGCTCCAGTCTGTCGTCTCGAAGCAGTCCTGTAATGCATCAGCAGCCTCCTGTGTCCACCTCCTCACAGTCCGTGTATAAGCAGGCTACCTTTGCACAAGGGGGACGTACTTGGGTGTTAACATGACCATGCAGTGATCTGATTTACCAATGGGGGGGTAGAGCTGTGGCACTATATGCATCACTGACATTGGCATACAGTAAATCCAGTGTTTTGTTCTCTCTGGTGGGACAGTCAACAAACTGGTGAAAGTTTGGTAGTGTTTTTCTCACCGAGACATGGTTCAAATCACCTGTGATGGCCATGAATGCATCCGGGTGCTTCTCCAGTAATGTGGCCGCAGTGGAGTTGATGACATCACAGGCCACCGCTGCGTCAGCTGACAGAGGGACATAGAGGGACATAGACGATAATAATAACACTTCATTTCTTGCGGCATATAATAAGGTCTCATACTAACAGCCAGCAGTTCAATGTCCGGGCTGCAGCACTTTTCCTTCACATAAATGTGTCTAGGATTACACCACCGCTCATTAACAAGAAGTGTCACTCCTCCTCCTCTCTTTTTTTCCTGCTGCTTTTCACGTCTCTGTCCCCCCGTATAGTCTTGAAGCCAGGTATTGCTACGTTTACATCCGGGATCTGTGAGTGTAACTACGTCTCCGTAAAACACATGAAACTACACTCACGATACTCCTTTTGCATTCTGACCAGCGCTGTAAGCTCATCTGTTTTATTTCCCAGCAATCGCACATTCCCGGTGATGACCATCGGTACAGCCGGCTTATGCTTCCTCCTCCTCCTCCAGCCTTTCGCCCGCAGTGTCTCCTTTTCAGCTCATCTGGGATGAGGGGCTTCACTGCCGGCCGCAGTGCTCCAGGCTCCGGCCTCCTCAGCGCAATCATCTGTTCGCATGTGTAAACAGTGCGTCCACCCCCACCTCTGTTGATCTCCATTGCCCGATGAAGAGAAAAGAAAAGAAAAACTAAAGAAAGACCGGACTAACATAGAAAAAAAGTTGGTCCATTCTTAGTCTGAGTATTCCTACAGAGCCATGGTTAATAAGAGACACACTATATACAGGAATAAACAGATAGAAACACAAAGACACGAGAGAGTTGCTGCTGGTATGGCCGCCTTGCCTCCGGTGCCATTAAAAAAAAAAAAAAAACTACAGAGGGGGAGAAAGAAAAAAAACACACGCTAAAGAGCGGCGAAATACAGTTTAAATCAGTACAAATAAACAGCCATAGGCAACAAAAGAACATCTCTCAGACTACGGAGGGGACAATCAAAAGGAGAGAAAAAAAATCATTACAGGAATGGAGGCAGGCAGAGCACAATAACACAAAAACAAATACACTACCGTTCCAAAGTTTGGGGTCACTTAGAAATTTCCTTATTTTTGAAAGAAAAGCACTTTTTTCAATGAAGATAACTTTAAACTAATCAGAAATACACTCTATACATTGCTAATGTGGTAAATGACTATTCTAGCTGCAAATGTCTGGTTTTTGGTGCAATATCTACTTAGGTGTATAGAGGCCCATTTCCAGCAACTATCACTCCAGTGTTCTAATGGTACAATGTGTTTGCTCATTGCGTCAGAAGGCTAATGGATGATTAGAAAACCCTTGTGCAATCATGTTAGGTCTGCAATGCTGTAATTGCTGCAAATGGAGGATTCTTTGACGAAAGCAAAGTTTGAAGGAAAAAATTATTATTTCAAGTACAAATCATTATTTCTAACCTTGTCAATGTCTTGACTATATTTTCTATTCATTTTACAACTCATGGTGGTAAATAAGTGTGACTTTTCATGGAAAACACAAAATAATTGTCTGGGTGACCCCAAACTTTTGAACGGTAGTGTAGTTCGGGAGGTCTACCTGCATCCAGCGTCCAGATCGCTAGCAGGGGAAAAAGAAAGCGTTTGGGCGGTCCACCCCAGTCCCAGGCTCGGAGAACCAGTACCTCTGGTGGCTGGACCAGGTCGCTGAACAAAAAGTCCAGTTTGTGGGATGGCCAACCCAGAACGCCAAACTGGCGAAGCAGTTTCCCAGGCGGCCGACCCGTGTCATCAGGCCACCAGAATCGCAGGGGAGAACTCAGAGGCAGCCTCCCTATCGCGAGGAATAGCGAGGGAGAGCCAAGCCGATTACAGGGAATCCCCGTGATACCCGATGGAGGGAAAAAGGAAACGGGGAAAAGAGGGACCAGTCCGGCGTTGATCGGCGGAGGATCTGCAGCTCCTTCTCCGAACTCCACACGGACTGGTGCTGCGCTGTCATTGGATCCCAAGCGGGACCATGCTGCACCCACGATGGACCCCGATTGGGCCCGAACAGCATCCATAACGGACCCCGATTGGGTCCGCGTTGCACCCACGTTGGACCCCGACTGGGCTGGAACACTACCCACGACGGACCCCGACTGGGCCGACGCAGCGCCAGAGACGACCTCCAGACATGAACCCAGAACCTCCAAGGCGACGACCGGAGCAGGCTCATCACCGGTGACCCTGGGAGAAGGCTTAGAGGAGAGAAGAGAACCTGGATCAGAATCACCGGCAGTGGCAGTGCCCAGCGAGGCAAGCTCGGACATAGCGGACGGCTGCGCCTGGCTCGTCTCCCCGAGAGACAGGCAAAAATGCTCCAGAATAGAAGAAAGGAAGACAAAATAGAGCACTTGCCTTATCTCGGGCTCTACCGCAGCCCAGGACTTCGACGATCCGGGTTTAGCGCGCTGAAGGTCCACCTCTGGTTCCCACTCGACTGCAGTGGGCTCCGCAGCTGGCATGATGGTGTCCTCAGCCTGGGGATTCCCTGACGCTGACGTCCACGCTGAAAACCCGCACGGCGTGGTGGCAGGGGATCCTTGACCTGCTGGGTCGAGACGGTCCTCCGTGGAGACCTGGGGACACTTAGTCGTCGGTGCAGGCTCCAGTTGGCAGTCTGCCCTCCTCCTCTGCCCATGACATGGCTGCGGGGCTGGAACCAGGCACTCCAGGGCTGCAGGCTCCTTCCTCGTCCGGCGGTGTAGTCCTGGCACCGGGGAACGCTCAAGGGAAGGAGACACACAGGTAGCAGGTTCACAATTAATGATTACAGCAGGTGGAGAGGGCTCGGGGGACTGACACCCCCGAACTCCACCCCCAGGGATCAAACAAGGCAATTCACCCAGTGAAGGAAAAGAATGAAAAGACACTTGCCTGATCCGCTGAGGGCCGATGGAAGGTGCGGCGGTGGGCTTCGTTTTCTCCCTTCCCCTTTGGATGGTGATGGAGGGCACCCCGGGAGCATGAGGAGGAGCCACTCGCACCGGATCAATGACAGGTACAGCCGGAGCAGGACTCGTGGAGTTCTCAGCCGCTGGAGAGAGCATCGAGGAACAGCCGAGGCGGGCCGGGGATGAGGCACATACGACCCGGAGGCGACGGTGGCTGTCTTACCCCTCCGATGAGACGCAGAGGCTACAGCTGGCTGGGAGACAGAGTTCGAGCGGCTACCCGGAACTGGGTCGGGACGGGGATTTTGCTGAGGATTTGCCGAGGAAATCCCGGCTGACGTCTTTCTCAGCTGGGGATGACCCCTGGGTGGTGCGAACTCCTGGACTGGATGGAGGACAGGAATGGGATCCCGAGATGAGGAGCGAGGATGTCTCCTCTTCAGCTTCCTGCCGGAGTTTCTCCCAGAATGCAGAGATCTCCGCCATCCTTGCTGTGATTTCAGGGTGGTCAGCATAGCGAGGATGGTGGTTAATAGTCACCTCAGTGAGGTCCAGGCACCAGCGTGAGGCGCTGGGGACGGTGTGATGGCAAGCGCTGGAAATGATCCCGTCGATCTAGATAAGGGCCATCACCAGCTCGTAGCCCAGGCTCATGGCATAGTCTTTGCATGGCGACGCCATCTCCCAGCACACTGGTACGAGGAAAGGGGAAAACTACAAGCCCAATTAAGCAATCTCACGGTTACTGGCGTCTCGTTTTGGCTGTGACCTACTGTCATGGTGCGGTCCTCGCGGACCACTAATGAGACGCTATAGGCAACCAGTGAGTTTGCATATTTATTAAAGAACAGAACAATGATACAAAATAATGAGCCTCGTGGGGCAAAACACAAATAAAGACTATGGCTAAGACACACTGACGATATACACAGACTAAGGAATAGCTTACTGAGAGTAGCAGGGATGAAAAGGATGACTGGAGCCGGGAAATAGGGACACCAGCCTAACGTTGGGGGAAACCAGCATTATCCGTATGTGAGGTCGCAGCCCGGAGTAACCTAAGCTGCTCTCTTAAATAGGGCTGAGGGTTAATCAGCTGATGAGGCAGTCATCAGCTGAATCCAGTCCAGCTGTCACAGAGGAGCTCAGCTCTGACAGCCGGAAGCCCCTCTGAGACGCTGTCAAAATAAAAGCTCGGAGAGCTACAAGGAACTACACAGAATGGGAGGAAAATACTGCATGACCCGAGCGCGGACGATATCGGTGCTCAGACCATGACACTTATTTGTCCAATCACAGGTCTTGTTGGCCAGTGGCTTTGCTATTGGCTACCTTAGAAAATCTGATGCAGATCATATATGTACATTTCAGACAGGGAGTGGCTTAGGACAGGAAAGGGAAGGGGAGCTGGAGTAAGTAAGTATATTTATTGTCATGTATACATCAAAACATGAACAGTGGAATTTGTTTCGATCTGTTGAGAATAAAAAAAAAATAAGCAACACATACATAACTAAATCAACAGAACAACAAGATGGCTCGAAAGGACATCCTTTTGTGATGGCTCAACCAAGTACACTGTATGGCAGATAAAAAAATTACTCAACACAGGAAATACCATTTAAAATGCAAACAGCAGTGGGATAAAAACTATTCCTAAGGTGGACAGAAGTGGTCTTAATTGACCTAAAATTGGAACTCGAAGATCTATTGTCAGGAACCGAACTGGCTTGGTTTCCCCCGGCTCGGTCCTGATCTCTCGGTGGGTTTTGGTTCCATTATGTATGTGTATGTTGTGAAACCCTGCACGTAAATCCTCCTTCCTTCTCTTCCTCCGTGTGCCGTGAGAAGCGCATGGAGAAGTTTATGACCGAATGGTCCAGCCTGTGCAAAGGATTTAGCAGGTTCACCCACACATCCTTCCTCCCTTCCTTTTTGTCTGTAATTTTTTGGGACTAACCTGTGTTGGAGATGGCCATGGATTCAGAGCCCCGGAGGTATCCATTGAGCTTGGGATGGGAGTGCTGCCAAGCGTTAATGAATATCGATGGGATCATCTCATCGGCCAACAGATATTCTGCCCCGGAGGACATCCTTTGGTATGTAGATCTGGCGGAGGCAGAGGTCCAGCGGTGCCCTCAGCTCACTCGGCACATCGAGGGAATGAAAAGGATTAAGCTGTTGGCAGTGCTGCGGCATGGGTGCGGCGAAGGGGTGAGGAAATCCCCTAGAAAGACCGAGCTCGCATCGAGGGTCAAGCGCTCCCGGAGCTCCATTCTTCCTGCCTCCCGCCAGAATGAGTTGCCGGCTCCCCTTCTGGCTCCTCCAGCTCCAGCACCCAGCTCTCGACGTCGTCCTGCGAGACAGCGATGTGAGAAGCCTTCTCCTCCATCACCAGCCATCATCCCTACAGTTCCTGCAAGGTCTGATGGGGCCGTCCCAGGAACGCCCACCTCCGTTGCCATGGAGCCGGCTCCTCCTCCACCTGTAGAAGAGGGCTGTATCACCATGGACACAGAGAGGGATGACAGCCTGCCAGCTGCAGCAGTAAACATCAAAGGCTGGGATGACAGGCAAGTGTTTCTTCTTTCAACTCATCTTGATAATAACAAACCTTGTCTATCTCCCGGGAGAGGGGCCCAGTCACAGCAGTCCGCTGGGCTCCCTCTAACAGCTACAGCTAAAAACTCTTTTTTTACCCTCTCTGTGTCTCCTCCTTTAATTCCTGAGTGCCTGCCAGTCCAAAAACCGAGCCGTCAGATGGTGGAGGAGCCAGTGATTTTGGACGATTCCTTCCCAGAGCCAGCACGGAGAGGTCCCCCAGCAGCCATGGCGGATGAATCCCCATTATTGGAGCCGCTGCAGGAGGACAACGGAACTGCTAACACCATCTCGCCAGCTGCGGAGGCATCCGGAGCGGACTGGGAGCCTGAGCTGGACCTCCTTGAGGCCGGGCCCAAGTGTTCATGGCCAGGATCGACGGAGTCCTGGACAGCGGTGAAGCTCGAGCTCAGGCAAATATTCTCTCTGGTTTTTCTGATCGCAGTGTTAGAGAGATCTTGGCTGGCTCTAGCCAGAGGTCACCACGGGTGCTGCAGAGCCTCAGCCGGAGGTCACCGCGGGTGCAGCATTGGCTCTGTCAGGGTCCACCGCGGGTGCAGCGGAGCCCGCCCGGTTGGTGTCCACCGCGGGCGCAGTTGCAGACCACCCTGACGATGTCGTGGTCTCCTTTTTCCTGCCCAATGCCATGGAGGTCCCCTCTCCCTGGTCCAGTTACCCACCAGTGAGCCTTCCAGTGGGCAGGCCACCCCCTGCTTCACCCCTCCAGTCCTGGTGGCAAAATTACGCAGTCTGGCCACTGGAGGAATTGACTTCCCGGGTCAGGTGGCCCATGTTGCCTGGCAGGCCACCAGACTCCGTCCACTGGACCTTCTGCTGGGCCTGCGACTCTGGGCGGCCTCCTGAGCCCCAACGCCCGTGGACTTGGGGGGGTTAATTGTTGGCCCTGGGCGGGGTATTGTGTCCCCTCCTTTCCTGTTCCCCCTACCTCCCACCCGGGTTTGTGTTGTTTGTTGCTTTTGCTCCTGTTAGGGGGGGTTATGATGTTACGTTGGGTGTCTGGGAATCTACCCCTTAAAGGGGGGGGCTCTGTCAGGAACCGAGCCGGCTTGGTTTCCCCCGGCTCGGTCCTGATCTCTCGGTGGGTTTTGGGTCCATTATGTATGTGTATTTTGTGTATTCTGTACCGATTCCCTATCCATAGCCACTGCCTGACCGGCAGCTGTCAGACAGCCGCTGTGACCTACTTTCTCCCGTATTGCTGACAGTCTGCCGCTCCAACCACGCCCCCTCGCTCTCCTTTTCCATCAGCTGTTCCCAGCCCCGGTAATCATCTCTCCCGCGCCTCACCCAGGTGTTTCCAATTTGTTATGCCAGCGGTGTTTGTACATAAGCAGCTCTTTGCTAGTCAAACACTGCTGGACCATTTTACAAGTCACACGGTCTTTCTCCATCATGTGACCATCAGTCACCGAAGGATTGTGCTCGCTGTTATTCTGGGAAGATTCGGACTGCTCTGGCACCGTGAGTACTAGCGTTTCTGTGTGTGATTGTGTCACTAAGCTGGTAGCGTTTCCTTGTGCTGCACAACTGCTACGCTTTCTCCCTGTTCAGCCGAGCGTCCTAGAGGACTCTTTGTCAACCCGAGCTGCCTTGTCTATGCATGAATGTCTTTTTGTGTTCAATAAATGTGTGAAACCCTGCACATAAGTCCTCCTTCCTTCTCTTCCTCCGTGCGCTGTGAGAAGCACACAGAAGAAGTTTATGACATCTATGGCTAGACTGTAGAAGGTAGCAGGATGATCAGCATCATGCACAAAAAAAAAAAATGATCGTGCTTGTTTCAGTACTTGGTTATGGTATAGTTCGTCCACTGAAAAAAAACAGGCAGTGTTTTTTTTTTTTCTCTTCCAAATTTCAGACATTTTTTCGGATTTCATAGATGTCTGCCTACTCCAGCTTCAATGTTACATAATATCTAGCTCTTATGAATAGCCATGTACATATGAAGTTGATTCAAAACATTTGATTTACAGAGACCCTAACCACACCTCATACCTTTGAGACCAAAAAAAAGACCAAGGCATATGATAAGAAACAGAATAAACTAGACACTTTAATCTCTCCATTGGGCAAAATGCATCTTTTTGCTGCCTGACAAAACATAAAACATTGGCTTTGGCAGTTGAAATCCCATTCTAACCTTTACATTTTGTATTTAGTCTCACTTTTTTACTTGCTGACCTTATGCACACAAAGGCACAATTCCATCCCATTCCAACTTAGACATACAAAACTATCAGTGATCTCGTTGTCTATAAATTTAGCGCATAAAATGATTTGCTTTCATCATGCTCAACTTGCAATGATCCTTGTTAAATCTACTAAAATGTTACATGAGGCTGTAAGGTTATAGTGAAAATAGCATGGTTGCGATTGGGCAAAGTCACTAGGCAGGACCAAGTCAAGACACCAACACAGCTGTCATATTTTCTATAGAATTATACAGCCTTAAGCCTATTATTGGTTTTATAGAACAGTTTCAAAAATATAATTTAGTAATTGAAAGTAATAAGCAACAACACATTGGATGTTTTTATTAACCTCCACAAAACACATAGTTTTGCACCAGTACTGACACTAGCACTTTCTTAAAGAAGCACAAGCTTACTTTTTAATTCTAGCTTCCTTTATCCTTACTGGAGTGTGAGAGCAATTTAAAGATCACAAGGCCCGATTACAATTTCCTAAAGCACGCATTTGTTTTGTGCTTTGCATCTTTTGCCAGTGGTTTTGTTAGTGTCTGTCAGTGCATTGAGTGTTTATTTTTGCTTTGCATACGTCATCTAAATACATCTAAACTTTGTGAGCACATTACACTGGAAGGAGGGGACTTGTTTAAAGTTGTTGTAGCATTGGCACAATCAAGCTTTTTTGTTGTATTTTCTGTCAATGCACATCTGAGCTGAATGGTTTAACATAGTGTGCATGGGTGCACCAATCAGACATGAATGGGTATAAAACTGATATTTTCATAAACCCATGCACTGGTCCTTTTTTCCCTCTGTGCATTGAAAAAACTGCTGCTTTGTCAAATGATCTGGAACAGTCCATACCACAGGGTATAGGTGAATAATCTGTATTTAATTATCCTCAGATTAACCTCTTAAAATTCTGTGGTGCAACGGTGCACCTGTCAGCATCCCTCCTCTGGTAGCCAGTTTTTTTTTTGAAGAAGAAGAAGAAAATATTCAATTTGGATATCAGACATTCCAAAGGCTGTAACTTGAAAGTGGTAAGTGTCATAAACCCTCCCGTGCGCTGTGTAACAATCAATTAGAAAGATGTAGAATATGATTCAAAGTTTGAGACAGGAGTAAATTTACACATCTAATTTGCATAATGCAGCGGCAGCCGTATCGAATTAAATACCTTTTGGTCAAAAGTGAATTTTTGGACATATTTACACAAAGGATGGTTTTGTTTTTATGTCTTCGTTTTTGTTCTTTGTTTTTTGTTATCTTATCTTCAAAGTATATTAACCAGAAAATCAGTAGATTGTACACAAACCGATAAAAACTGGTCAGACCTATCGCTCGTCGTGTCTTCATTCGTCCATTTTCGTCATCCACAGTCCTTATTTCGTCTTCTGCCAGTCATTTTCACTTTCTCTCCCACATCCAGAAACTGTCACATGTATGCTATGAATTATTCCACTTCAGTTTTGGTTACATTACACTGCTGAACTGGCGCTATTGTTCTCTGTCGGCACATGCAGCTCCGTCGATGGCAGACGAAAGTGTACACTCTCCAGACCATCTTCTTCTGTCACAATAGGTAAGTATTTCCCTTCAAAAACTAAATAATCTCTTTTTTAGAATCACAGTTGGCAAAATTTGGAGCAAACACTTCCTCTGTGTGAAAATATATGTTGAGATGGAGCCTTTGTTTACATTCTCTTCTTTGCGTTACCGGAAATGATGTTTGCCACGGTTCGTTGGGTGAAGTCCTCCAGTCCTCTAGTGAAGAGCAGTAAGCTATACGTGTCTGACATCTTGTAATGTGAAATGCTTGTTACAACTGGGTATTCTGTGCTTTTGGGGCACATCACATGACAGGCACAGAACTGCGCCAGGGAGAGCAGGTGATGCCGATGTCTTGTGAAAGTAGAACGTCAGTTAATACATTTAACAGAAAAACAACAGCTAAGTGTGCATACCTCATCACCCCGGACAGAACATGTACACATGCACAGACAAAAGATTGATTGAAGGAGATGACTCAGGACACAGATATGACAGATCACCATTTGGACAAGAGAGAGAGGAGAGGGAAGGTAAACACCGGCTGGCGCAGACACTGAACCACTGGTCTGTGCAGACCATACAGCCCTGACCCAATCAGAGGCTTCACCAGCCAAGGCAGATATAGATGCACCCGTCTCCTGGAAGTTGCAGTGAAAATTAAAAACGTGCACACTCCCTGTTTATTCATTCATCCTAAAAATTAAAACATTAATGCCTAATAAGTCCGTGATTAAAATAAAAATATGGATGGAATAAAAAACATCAAGTGCATCTCCATATTACAGTGGGCGATTATATTAGAACTCTTCCAACACTTTCCATTAAAATAACAAAATCCCAGTGCATGCTGGGTTTCCACATGTGCTCCTGAGCTGTGCAATTTACTGAAATAACACTAACAAATGCACTTCTGACTGCAGACCCTTTTTCTGATCAAAAGGGCACTTTGATCAGAAAGATGGCGGACCAAGAGAGGGCTCTCTTGGTCCGCCCTCCCAAGAGAGCAGACGCTTTTTTCTTCTCTCCTGCTGATTTTTTCCTCCCCTCCTACTGGATCCCAGCTTGCTGTTGTCTGTCTGCGTCTGACTGCGACCGCCGAAAAGAAATTATGGAGTTAATAAGCTGGGCTTTGAACACAATTGACACTATTTTTTCAACAAGGAAAAGTGCTCCGGGGGAAGCTGTTTGCCCCGCTGGAACGGCTCCAGTGGGCTATCTATGTGACACAGGTATTTGGAAAATGCTGTGTCTCTCTAATCTCTCTATCGAAGATATTGAAGATTTGTTTATCTTCGTAATCTTGGTGATTGGGATAATTCTGATTGGGACGGGAATTGTCTTGGTTTACCGCAAATTGCTGAAGATGGATTCAACCTATCAAAATGCTGGCCAGGCGAGGTGCATCCAACAAATTGAGAAACTGGAGAAGACCCTGATAGCGACTACTGGAGAACTGTCTCGTAAGGTGGATTACATCATGGGTTCGCTCAGGTCTTTCCACGACGAGTTCAAAGCTGCGCAATGAAGGATTAATGTACTGAATCTACAGAAGAAATACAAGTCTTCTCTGTGATCAGTCCTATTTGGCATTATTATTCCCCATGAAAATTCCTCCTGGCTGTCTGCAGACTGTGTTTTTTTTTTCAAAATCATGAGCACAAGGCCTTGGACAGCCAGCTGCAGTGCCAGATAAGACTGGGCGTCAGACAGACAAAACATCTTCTGCCAAGGGTCCTTGGGTCTCTCTTATTATCATCAACACTGCTCAACACCGCACACACATTGATTCATGAACTGATTAAAGATATACTGTACACTGCTCTCTTGTGTCTCGTGAATTCTGAGTTGTTGCTCTGTGCTATTGAGAGATTTTTTTTCATTGTAATCACAATCTGCTTAAAAATAAGCTGTATTTTGATAACGAAGTTTTTTTTCTCCTCCCCCCTTGTGTCGTTCCCTCCCTTCCCCTCCCTTTCTTATCTATCTCTGTTTGATGAGGCTCCTTTATGGCTGCCGTGTCGTTGTGTCGCGCGCATGCGCACCAATGTCAAGTCAAGTTCCTCGTGTGTTTTTTTACATGCTTGGCAATAAAGTTTATTCTGATTCTGATTCTGATTCTGATTCATAAAATATACCAAAATGCCAATGTGCTGACACACCTCTCTGTAATGAGGTCCCTTCTTGAAGCACAAAGTAGGTGCACTGTCCACATGCAATTAGATGGTGCAACACAAGGTGTGAAAAACACCATGCTCTAGGAGAAATTAAGGAAAGGATTGGTGCAAGGTGAGAAGCGTGGCAGAAAGGCCAACTGTTGACTGGTGGTATTAGAATTCCTAGGGTTTAGGCGGTGTAACTCTGGACTAACGCAGACAAACCAGCACACAAGAAAATGTTACTGACAACTGCGTTGGCAACATGTGTCAGTAATGGCATCGACATGATGCAGGTCTATAAAACCAGCTTTTATTTTTGTTTTGTTATGAATGGGATTTGATCCACAAATGAATGATACTTGGTTCTTTTGGCACCAAATATTGCTTCTCATAGAGACTCTTACTATTTGATTTGTACATAACAAAATAAACTCATCTTGTTAACTGACTTGTAAAATTATCAATATAAAATTAAACCATGGTTTCCATCATATTTCCACTGCATGGGTTCTTCAGGGTGTCCCAAAGAAAGTTTTATCTTAAAACTGAAGCAGAGATGAACAACTTGGACAGCATGAACTAAGGACGGCACAAGGCACAAGTGGACTGAACAACTGCTTAGGGCCCCATGACCACCAGGGGCCCCCTAGAGCATTTCATTATTTGATTTTAATTGATTTTATTATTATTATTATTATTATTATTATTATTATTATTTTAACTTCCTGAGTGTGCAATGACAAAATTTCACTAGCCAAGCCAAAGATTTTTACAAGACTACATTATTATACATTGTCATGAATTGCCCTTAGGGGCAGAGAGGCGAGACCCACATGCTGAACTGTGAGTTTGTGATATTTATTGAAAATAACAAAGTCCGCGCAGTGCTCTAACAAAAAATACAAACAACGAATAAACTTACTGATGGAATGCACCAGAGTGTGGCAGGGCTCTGGTGAACTCAACAAGACTGCGTCGACAAGAAATGAAAATAACTGCCCTTAAATGGGGTCAAAAACAATTTACATAATCAATGACAGGTGTGGGTCACATGAGCAGGCAGGAGGAAACTACGTTACATAATTAGGGCCAGCTGGGAGCAGTGAGAGGGGAGCCTAACCGAAGCTTACAGCTGACAGGGCAACGCCCACATGGACACCATGTCACTGACAGCTGTCAACCAGCGAAAGAACAGCAGTAAAGATATAAAGAATAAAATATCAACCAAAGCAGACTAAAATATAAATGTAAATTAATACAAAATAAAAGTGTAACAAAACTAAAACACACACAGGAAAATAGCAAACAGTACACAAATTACAGGAACCCAAAAAGCACAAAATACAACAAATAAATAAAAATATAAGGAAAAAGCCATGAGACAGAGTATGACGGAAACCTCCAGTGCTCGGCTCATGACGATACATAATGTTACACATACAGTGCTAGTTTTGGAGTCATGGCTTTCTCTCTGTCAGACATCATGACAGGCACTAGTTCTGGCAGCACATCGGTTCTGTGTAGAATGTATGCTTCTTCGATGTGTGGAGAAGCATACATTATGTCCCAAAAATGTACATTATATACTCATTAGGGACTGAAAAAAGGAAGAAGAGATCAGAGGATCAGAGAAATGAGAAAGATAAAGGTATGTTTGATAAGGCAATGTAACTTTAGGTGTCAGTGTGACTTAGAGACCTTTTGCAAGCTAGCTATAGATCACAGTGCTGGCCCAAGTGAAAAATAAAGATGATAGATTTGATATTAAACATTAATATATGGTTGTAGTTACCAGCACACTCAGTTCAGGCTTCATTGTGAGTTTATTTGTGATGTCTCCAGCCAGCTTGGTAGCAGTCATTTGCAATACTGTTGCAATGTTTTCAAGAGCAATACCAGGCTACGCTTCAGAAGAAGTCAACTTTATTGTCATTCAATCCATACAGCCAATCATGTACAGTAGAACAAAATTGTGTTTCTCCTGTCTACAATGTTAATCACATCAAGAATCAGAGGGGCCGCTGCTATGCAAGGTGCCGCCACAAACAACTTTTCCTTCCCCAATTCTGTTATGCTGAGCACCAAACTAGAAGGCGGGAAGTACCATTTTTATATGGTCTCTAGTATGACCCGGCTGGGGATTGAACCCACGACTTCCCGGCTGATGCTCTTCCACTTGGTCACCACACCAACTGGGGTTGGTTCAATTTAAAATTAAACTAAATATTACGGTGAAATACACCAGACAGCCATGATACAAGCAATGCCACTACAACTGTGCAACATTCCCTCAGAAGGATCATGGAATTTACTTTATCAATCAGGGGCCTCAAATTCAAATTTCACTTAGGGTCCCATGAAGGCTTGAGCTGGCCCTGCCATCAACCTTTACAGATTTTCCCTTTGATACAACCCCTGGAAAATAAATTAGAAATTACCACTTCTGAAGGGGGGGAAACAGATATGAGACAAAACTATTTTTATTTAACAACTAAACATTCTGGCTTTATAAGACATACATTTAATAAGTCAAAAGAATTTGCATTAAGCAACCATGAGGAAAATCTTATGGAATCATTTTGTTGCTAAACATGTCTAAATATGCAACAATTAGTCTGCAGTTAAACAGAGTGCTTTCAGAACTTAAGATGTTGCACCTTCCTAACTGACAGGAAACATAGCTGCAACAAGCAAGCTGTCATTTGAAAAATGTGAAGAAATAAAGCTCATTCAAGAACGTAATTCAGCATGGAGTGTGTGTGTGTGTGTGCGTGTGTGTGTGGGTTAGAAAATACACAACAAAAGATTTAAAAAAATGGTAGTAAAAGCAGATAATGTTTGTTACAGAACTGCAAGAAGCTGGCTGAAGAAAATTGGATTTACAGAGGACCCAAATATACACTCACCGGCCACTTTATTAGGTACACCTGTCCAACTGCTCGTTAACACTTAATTTCTAATCAGCCAATCACATGGCGGCAACTCAGTGCATTTAGGCATGTAGACATGGTCAAGACAATCTCCTGCAGTTCAAACCGAGCATCAGTATGGGGAAGAAAGGTGATTTGAGTGACTTTGAACGTGGCATGGTTGTTGGTGCCAGTAGGGCTGGTCTGAGTATTTCAGAAACTGCTGATCTACTGGGATTTTCACGCACAACCATCTCTAGGGTTTACAGAGAATGGTCCGAAAAAGAAAAAATATCCAGTGAGCGGCAGTTCTGTGGGCGGAAATGCCTTGTTGATGCCAGAGGTCAGAGGAGAATGGCCAGACTGGTTCGAGCTGATAGAAAGGCAACAGTGACTCAAATAACCACCCGTTACAACCAAGGTAGGCAGAAGAGCATCTCTGAACGCACAGTACGTCGAACTTTGAGGCAGATGGGCTACAGCAGCAGAAGACCACGCCGGGTGCCACTCCTTTCAGCTAAGAACAGGAAACTGAGGCTACAATTTGCACAAGCTCATCGAAATTGGACAATAGAAGATTGGAAAAACGTTGCCTGGTCTGATGAGTCTCGATTTCTGCTGCGACATTCGGATGGTAGGGTCAGAATTTGGCGTCAACAACATGAAAGCATGGATCCATCCTGCCTTGTATCAATGGTTCAGGCTGGTGGTGGTGGTGTAATGGTGTGGGGAATATTTTCTTGGCACTCTTTGGGCCCCTTGGTACCAATTGAGCATCGTTGCAACGCTACAGCCTACCTGAGTATTGTTGCTGACCATGTCCATCCCTTTATGACCACAATGTACCCAACTTCTGATGGCTACTTTCAGCAGGATAATGCGCCATGTCATAAAGCTGGAATCATCTCAGACAGGTTTCTTGAACATGACAATGAGTTCACTGTACTCAAATGGCCTCCACAGTCACCAGATCTCAATCCAATAGAGCATCTTTGGGATGTGGTGGAACGGGAGATTCGCATCATGGATGTGCAGCCGACAAATCTGCGCCAACTGTGTGATGCCATCATGTCAATATGGACCAAACTCTCTGAGGAATGCTTCCAGCACCTTGTTGAATCTATGCCACGAAGAATTGAGGCAGTTCTGAAGGCAAAAGGGGGTCCAACCCGTTACTAGCATGGTGTACCTAATAAAGTGGCCGGTGAGTGTAAATTGTAAATAACATCTAAACAACAGGAAAAAGTTCCAGTGGGATAAAGTGAAGCAGTCATGAAGCGTAGATGAGTGGATGAAAGAGATATTCACTGATAAATAACAAATCTGTATTGTACAAGGAAATGATTCTGGAAACATTTATAAAGATGACTGCCTGAAGAAAATAAGCAAATTTTCCACAATTGATGATATGGTGCTGCATGTCAGAAAAGAGATCAGGAGAGATGCCAGTCGTAACCTTAAGAGTAAATGCACATGTACATTTTGTACACTGTTATATACTGACAGCTTAAGAGAATCAATTCAGACCTACAGCCATGCTTACAGCCTCCTCCTATATGAATACTGTCATATTTAGTTAGCCTGAGACTCAACTGCAAGGCAACAAACACCAGAGGAAGCACTCAGACACAGGGAAAGACATTTACACATAATTTATTGAACAACACAACTGTACCGGTTCTTTTATACACTGGCAGTGAGGAGGCAGCAGGTGCGTCCACTCACGCAGGTGTACTGATGACCTGCGGAGCTGGGACACAGACAAGGAACCTCCTACACGAGGGGAGGGGGAGTGCGCTCACCCAGTCATCACAGTGCGCCCCCCCTTCCTTAAGGGGCGCCTCCTGGAGTCCCACTGGGCTTGTTGGGATGCTCCCGGTGAAAGGCTCGGGCCATCTCCTTATCATGGAAGTTGGAGCCGGGGATCCAAGATCTTTCCTTCGGTCCATAGCCTTTCCAGTGTATTAGGTACTGCAAAACCCCGGCCCTGACAGTGACTGTCCAGAATCCTCTGCACAGTGTAGGTGGTCTGGCCGTTGAGGATCCGGGGAGGGGAAGGAAGCTTCAGGGTGGGGGGGGCAGAGAAGGCTGGTGGAGAGGGGCTTAATCCGAAAGACATGGAACATAGGGTGGATGCAGAGTGTTAGAGGCAGCTTGAGGTGAACTGTCACGCCGTTGATGATCCTTGAGATGGGAAAGGGGCCCAGGAAGTGTGGTGACAGTTTCCTTAATTTGGTCTTCAGTGGGATTTGATCCGCAGACAACCACACCCTTTGGCCGATAGAGTATTTGGACACCAGTGCCGTCTGCGGTTGGCACACTGGTGATTCTACTAGGACGAGCGGAGAATGGCAGCCTGAGTAGACCTCCACAGCCGATGGCAGCAGCGAGCATGGGCCTCCACGGAAGGCACAACAACCTCTCTCTGTGCCATGGGCAACGGGGGGGCGCGGGGGGGGGGGGTAATAGCCCATAGAGGCCTCAAACAACGTTAAACTGGAGGCAGAGGAGACCCAAGTCAGATGGGAGCTCCAAGTGGTGGGGTTGCAGGAAGTCACACATCTCAAGGAGGCCTCAAGGGATTGGTTGGCATGCTCAGTCTGCCCGTTGCTCTGAGGATGGAAACTGGAGGTGAAACTGACAGTGGTGCCGAGAGAGTGACAGATGGACATCCAGACTTGCGATGTGAATTGGGGCCCCCGGTCAGACACAATGTCCAAAGGTATTCCATGAAGGTGGATGACGTGTAGGGTGAGCTGGTTGGTGGTCTCGGCAGCAGAGGGCAGCTTGGGAAGGGGCACTAAATGGACTTCTTTTGAGAAACGATCTATGATAGTAAGGATGTCAGTGTTGTCCTGTGAAGGAGGAAGGCCCGTAACAAAGTTCATGGAGATGTGAGACCAGGAAAGACTCGGAACAGGAAGGAGTGCAGGAGACCGGCTGGTGATGAAGCGTCCGATTTATTAGTGGCACACACCTGGCAAGCTTTAACATATTTCCGCACATCTATCCACAGAGTGGGCCATCAAAACACTCGCCGCACCAGCTCAATGGTCCGGGAGATACCGGGATGACAGGAAAAATGACTGGTGTGCCCCCACCGGATGACGTGACTATGAAGGCCAGAGGGTACAAACAGGCAATCACTAGGGCCTCCCTTGGGAATGGGCTCCATGGACTAGGCCTGCCAGACCCTCTGCTCAATCTCCCAAGAGAGGGCGCCGACTATGCACGAAGAAGGTAAGATGGGTTCGGGAGGAGTAGAGGAAGGTGACAGATTGGAGGTGAACTGGCGAGAGAGAGCATCAGGCTTAACATTATGGGATCCAGGCTGGTAGGTGATGGAGAGATTTAAACTGAGAAAAAATAGGGCCCAGTGGGTCTGCCTGGAATTTAGCCTGCGGGCTGATCGTAAGTATACCAAATTTTTGTGATCACTCGACACAATGATGGGATGAGCGGCTCCCTCTAGCCAGTGCCTCCATTCCTCTAATGTCAGTTTAATGGCCAACAGCTCTCGATCTCCTACGTCGGCTGGGATCAACTACCGAGAGAAATACATGCACGAGTGTAGCTTCTGATCGGAGGCTGAGTGCTGCGGAGGACAGCGCCCACCCCCAAATTAGAAGCATCCACCTCTACCACAAACTGGAGTTGAGGGTCGACCTGTACCAAGATGGGCTTGTCAGAGAACAAGGTCTTCAATTCAGCAAAGGCCTGCTCTGCTCCCTCAGACCATTTGAGGTGGGTTTTGGTTGAAGTCAGCTGAGTTAAGTGCTGAGCAACTTTACTATAATTCCTAATTCTGGATGAACCAGCGGTAAAAATTAGCAAAGCCCAGGAAACGCTTTAGGTGTTTCCTGGATTGAGAGGTAGGCCAATCTAACACCACCTTCACCTTGGCTTGGCCAGCCCTCAGCTCACCTTCAGCTATAATAAAACTGAAGAAGGAAGTGGAGCGGGTAGAAAACTCACACTTTTCAGCCTTCACGAAGAGCTGGTTCTCCAGTTGCCGTTATAACACAGCCCGGACATGGACTGTGTGTCCCTCCGGCGTGCGGGAAAAAATCAAAATGTCATCCAAATAAACAAACAAGAATTGGTTCACCATGTCAAGGAGGATGTAATTGATCATGCTTTGGAAGACGGCAGGGGCATTGGTCAGTCCAAAGGGCACTGCTAGGAAATTGAATTGGCCTAAATGAGTTTTGAACGCCGTTTTCCATTCGCCCCCCTCCCAAATGCAAACTAGGTGACAAGCATTGCAGAGGTCAAGTTTTGTGAAAACCCACGCATATTGAAGGAGCTCAAAAGTCGAATTGATCAGGGGCAATGGATATTTATCCTTGACTGTCATCGCGTATAGCTTGCGGTAGTCTATGTAGGGCCGCAGCGAGCCATCCTTCTTTCCCATGAAAAAGAATCCCGCTCTAAGAGAAGGCGAGTAGGGCAGAATGAGGCCAGCGTTAAGAGACTCCTTTATATAGCTCTCCATCACCTTCCTCTCTGGCCCAGACAAGCAATAGACCCAACTAGACGGCAACCGTGTGCCTGGGAGGAGATCTATAGCATAGTCATAGGACTGGTGAGGTGGTAACAAGAGGGCCCTTGACTTGCTAAAGACCTCCCCAAGGTCATGGTAGACCTCGGGCACGAGGCTGAGGTCCGGTGGCTCGGCCAGAGGAGAGGAGATAGGGAGTGTGAGCA
Organism: Pholidichthys leucotaenia; assembly: GCA_020510985.1. Classification (NCBI taxonomy): domain Eukaryota; kingdom Metazoa; phylum Chordata; class Actinopteri; order Cichliformes; family Pholidichthyidae; genus Pholidichthys; species Pholidichthys leucotaenia. The sequence continues at coordinate 133,808,220 of CM035846.1, forward strand.
AACAGGCGGCAAAACGGAAGCACAAAGATAAACAGAATGGACTCCACAAGGAAATTGAGTTAAGTGCCCAATTAATAATGGGATTATGTTTTTGGAGCCAGGGACAGCCAAGGACCATGGGAGCGGAGGAGCTGGGGAGAACAACAAAAGAGAGAGCCTCACAATAGTTCCTTGAAAGAAGGACGGGCACCGGCTCAGTACGGAATGACACGGAGGCTAATTTACAGCTGGGAAGGGCTGAGATGTTCAACGGACCTGGCAGTTCTTTGGTAGGGATACCAAGATCCTGAACGAGCCTCAGAAAGATGAAATTTTGTTTGGCCCCTGAATCAATTACTGTCAAGACCTTCTTCTCTGCCCCCAGTAACTGAATAAGGGCTGGCAGCAAAAAGTTACCAGGGGATTTATGGAAAACCCATCCACCAGACCCCCCACGGCTACTGATGGGCTGAATCTTTTGGCTTAATCGGACAGTTTGGTAGCTTGTGGTCCATAGAGCTGTAATACATGTAGGCGCCAGCCTTCCTTTGGTGCTGGTGCTCCTCCGGAGTAAAGCGGGCCCTGCCCAGGACCATTGGCTTGAAGGATGGATCACAATTGGCAGAGCACGTAACTGTAGGGGGGGTGATCACGCGGAGGATGGGGTGGAGAAGGCCTTCCGCACCTTCGTGGTAACGGTTGTCCAAGTTAATGGCCTGTTCGATCAGCTCATCCAGATAGGAGGGGCTGGCATGAATAGCCAGGTCATCGCAGGGGTTGACATTCAGGCCCCAGAGGAAGACGCTGTGTAGGGCAACATCATTCCACCCAGAGTCCGCCGCAATGACCAAGAATTAAACCATGAAATCGGCCACGGTCAGATTTCCCATTTAAAGCAGCATAAGTTGGCTCATGATATTCCCCTCACTCTCTGAATGGTCAAAGGCTCGGGAGAACTCCTGAACAAAGCACTCAAATGTATAATTTGGGCCCTCAGAGCTGGGTAGGATGGACTGAGCCCAACTGAGCACTCGGTCCCAAAGCAGCAGGGCCATAAAATGAATTTTAGATGTGTCATCCGGGTACTCTCCTCCCACCTGCTGCAGATAGAGTCAAATATGAAGCAAAAACCCCTTACATACCCCCACATCCCCCGGGGCAGGTGACGTTACAGTGATGGTCCTGCGGGTGGTGGACACCGCCGGGGCAGCAGCAGGAGGGGAAGGTCTGGGACAAGACAGATGGCACAGGTGTTCGAAAACAGTGGCCAGTTGTTGCGTAATTGTTCGTAATTTTTCAGTGAGTACAGCAACCTGACACTCCGTGGTGTCTAACCGGAAGAGCGCTGAATGCTCCCCTGATGCAGCACCTGCTGAGGCTCGATCCTGGCTGGACCGTTCTGTCACATTTAGTTAGCCTGTGACTCAATTACAAGGCAACGGACACCACAGGAAGCACTCAGACACAGAGAAAGACGTTTATGCATAATTTATTGAACAACACAACTGTACAGGAAAAAAAAGTACACGTCGATGGATACACAGCCTGGACAGAGAGAGAGAGACAGAGAGATGGTTAGAGGCAGATAATAATACTTGAGATGGTGGAGTGTGTGCTGGGGAAATCTTACTACTATTAGCAGAGGACCCGGCAGTGAAACCCAGAGACGGTAGGTGAAGGAGCCAGCAGGGATGGACTGGCGGGAAGGTACTGGAGAAGGAAGAGGTGATGGAGTGGTGCAGAGCCGAGGACTGACCAGGTGGAGTTGGAGGGCCTCAGGTGGAGTGATGGCGAGCAGGTGAGCAACCACCAATCTCAGGGACACACCGCTGAGACGGCAGCAAACTGAGGAGAGAAAAGGAGAAGGAAGATTAGGCTTGAGTTTTAATTTTAAGGAGCTTGACCACAAATGATTGCAGCAATACCCAACGGTCCAGCGCTGGAGCATTCACAGACTGGTTCTTTTATACACTGGCAGCGAGGAGACAGCAGGTGCGTCCACTCACGTATGTGTACTGATGACCTGCGCAGGCGGGAGACAGAAAAGGAATCTCCCATAGGAGGGGAGGCGGAGCGTGCTCACCCGATCATCACAAATACATAGCCTATTCTTACCTTTTTATTAGTTATTACCCTTCAAGTGGAGTGAGCACATAGCTGTTTTCATTTCATCAATCAAAAATAGGTTTGTGATGAAGTTATTTCTCAGGATGATAATGCATCTTGCCACATAGGAAAGAGCATCAAAACTTTTCTTTCATTCATACACATACAGTAGTTGCAATCAAATTATTCAACCCCTTTGAATTTTAGGTTTATTGGCAAAAATTGAAAAATTTTCAGGTGTTTGCAATAAGCAAATTACACAAGAACGGTTTAATAGTTAAATAAAACTAATATTACAAGGATTTTATCCAAATTCAACACTAAACCCTATTTTCAATGACTACTGCAGTTTCAAAATTATTCAAGCACCCACATAGAATTCCTCATAAGAGCATAAGAGCACACATTTGCAAATCAGGCGTGGTCTCAAGCACACCCGATGCAACCAGTCAAGTGCTTCATTAATTGCATCGGGTGTGTTTGAGATAAAACACCTGAAATAGCTGCACTGTGAATGGTGACGCTTAATTGTGTGTTAGAAATATGGCTGAGTCAAGAGAATTGTCCAAAAAGTTCAGAAAAGAGATCATTGCCTTGCAACAAAAAAGGAAAAGATACAGCAAGTCCATCAAGGGCTTGGTTTCAGAAGAAATGGTAAATGGCGGGATTTTTTTCCCATCTCTGGGTGACCAAAGCACTTTACAGATCCTGTTATCTACTCATTCACACACACATTCACAGATTGATGGTGGCAATGAAGCCCTTCAGGAGACTTGAGTGGCCATCACAGTCACCTGACTTATACCCCACTGAAAATCTCTGGTGGGATTTGAAAAAGACGGCTGCAACACACAAACCCAAGAATATTAGTGAACTGGAGGTCTTTGCCCATGAGGAATGGGCTAAGATTCCTCAGGAACTACTACTAAGCTACTAGAAGCTGGTGCCTGGCAATGCATCACATTTGCAGCAGGTCATAACAGCAAAGAGGTGAGCTACTACGTACTAAAGATGCTTGTTATGAAAGGGTTGAATAATTTTGAGACTGCAGTAGTCATTAAAAGTGGCATTTTGTGTTGAATTTGGAGAAATCGCTTGTATTTTCGGTTGTGTTTTAAGTTAACATTTTAAGTGTTGTTGTTTGATCTGTTTATTGCAAATAGTTGCTAGTTTGTACATTTTGCCAATAAACCTTATTTGGAATGGGGGTTAAATAACTTTGATTGTGACTGTATCAGCTCCAAAACATGTCTAAAAACAATTTGGGTTGAACATTTTGGTGTAAATTGAAGAAAATTTCTATGAAAAGCCTTCATTCTGCAAAGCTGATCTCTTAACAGCTACATTTGAAAATTGGAACCTGAATATTTTTTTACATTAGTGATGTCTAGTCTTCAAATAATTCAAACTATCAGAAGCCAGATGAGATGCAAGTAAGTACTGTTTTTTGTTTTGTTTTGTGGCTGCATTTTTTATACTTGCTATTTTTTATATTATACTTAATAGTATGATTTACAAGGCTGCATCTTTAACTTTAACTGTAAAATTAAAACAGCTAAAAGAACATCGTAAACGAGTGGCCATTCTAGTATTTTATACCGGTGGTACCAGCTAAGTGTGAAACTAAAAAAGCTTAAAAAAAGACTTGTGTTGTTGATATAATTTATGGATGAATACAGAAAATTCTCATTCCACTCTTGGTACCAACATAAGGGTGACTGTGAACTTGGTTGAGAGTAAGAAGTGGTTCAAAGTAAGAAGGGAAATGTTTAAATATGTCACTGGGGCAATGTTCTCTATATCTTGTATCTAACTTTATTAGACATATACTGTAAATCTAGATAATACCACTAGGGAAACATTAAAATAACAGCCAGATGGCTGAAGACTGAAGGAAATCATTCCATAAGACCCAGTCATCTTCAGAGTTCAAAGGCTGTAAGAATAACACAAACCCAATGACAACACTATTTCCAAGCTCTGCTATTGAAAACTATGAATGGCTCTATTGTCAGACTCCAGTCATGATGACATAAATACAACTTCTCTTGCTCTAAACAATCAAAAATTCTTATCTTGTTTTTAGGAAACAGAGAGCATCCGCCACATCGGCAGTTGTCCCTTTGGGGGGAAATTTGCAATTTCAAGGTTCATGTAAGGGTAGAAATACTAAAGCTAAAAGCAAAATAACAAATAAAGCCACATGTGCAGGAGAAAATAGTCCCATCATTAATTTGCTCCCAGTCTACTTGAATTGTCTTTTTACTTACAAAACTATTAAAAGGATTTTACATCCCAGCCTGTTTCTTAACCTTTAATGAACACAAGCATTAAAACATGGGGGGGGGGGGGGTTAAAATGAAATGAAAGATTTAATTCATACAATTTTTTTATATTATGCGTCCAAGAATCCAGATTCTCTGGCAATTTTTAAAGCGGACTTGAGCAACAGTTTCCTGAAGATCTGCCAAAGTTTTTCTTTGGAAATTTGTCACTTTTTCCACTCATCTTTATTCTAATCATGGTTCCTGAACATTGTCCACTTCCCCCCAATTTTCTTTTAAAAACCTGGCATATGAAGGAACAAAAGAAGTGAGAGGCCTAAAAAATGTCTTTAGTAGATGAACAGTATCTGAAAGTCTTGTCCTTAAGAAACAGCAAAGTTTCAGGTGATGTTTCTGCTGTTTGCTGAAGCCTCATCAAAAATGATCTCATTGGTGGCTGTGAAGAAGCCATTCTCAAGGAAGGGATACGGTAAGAAAAGACTGAGATATGCCCAATTAGACACTAACTGCGCTCAAAATCAGTGGCAACAGGTCTCACAGAGTGATGAATCCAAACTTTAAGAGCAGGATTGTATTGACCAAAAAAGAGAACAAAAGGCAGCCTACATCCAAAGAAGAGCTTCACCCTTCAAGAAGTCTGAAGAACTATTCCTGGTAACTAAAGAAAATGGAAGAAAGCCTTTCTTAGACAGTTCAGATGTTGAATAAAGAAGCTGATACCAAATGCTGACTTTCAGACTTGTTAGAATTGTACAGAGTTTTTGTCCTATATATTCCATTTATGCTATGTTTCCACGTTTCGATAAATCACTGCACATATTTCCCAATTTTTAGCAAAACTGTCATGAACCGAGCTCGTTTTCTGTAGGCTCAGTTCTGACCGTTCTTGGTTGCTCAGGCATTGAGGTTATTATGTATTATCTTTTGATTTCTCATTGTTTGCATGTCTGTGTACTGTTTCTTTTCCATGCCTGTAGCCACCTCTCTGGCCGGTCCGGCCACGCCCCCTCTCTCTCTGACAGTCAGCTGTTCGCCTCGGTAATTATCTGTCCCGTGCCTCGCCCAGGTATTTCCAATCTGTCACGCCAGCGGTGTTTGTACTTTGGCAGCGCTTTGCCAGTCAAACACCGCTGGACCATTGTACGTGTTCACACGGTTGTTGTCCACCATGTGACAGTCACATCTATGAAGGATTGTTTGTGTGTGCTCGCTGGCAGACAACTCGGACTGTTCCTGCACTGTGAGTAAGAGCTGTCTGCATTTCTGTTTGCAGTTGTGCTGCTACGCTTGTCTGTAGGATTTCCCCTTTGCGGCACGACTGCTACACTTAGGCACTGTTGCCCAGCTTCTTCTCCGGTACCAGTCAAGCATCCTGGAGGACTCTATGTTTCACCCGAGCTGTCTATGTTATTGTGGTCTGTCTATTTGTGTATAAATAAATGTGTGTTTGGTGTAACCCTGCACTTAAGTCCATCCTTCCTTCTCCTCCATGCGCTGTGGAAAAGTGCACAGGGAAGTTTATGACAAAAACATATAGAAATGAAGAGCAACTCAAGAATACACAGTACTCCACTCTACTGGTAAAAAAAATAACTGACTAATAACTCATGTCCAGGAAGAAAACCTGTAGGGGAAGTAGCCAAACCCTCATTTACAGTCTGAAATCAGACAATCTTGGGACAGTGTAGAAAATGCAAAATAACTTTGATTTCATTGCAGACAGTATAAACCCAATATATTGTATTTTTTGGCTTATTAACTCTGTAATCATATGTCCATCTATCCACCGATCTCTCCACCCACCCATCCATCCATCTTCTATCACTTATCTGGGGGTCCAGGTCTCTGGGGGCAGCAGTCCAAACAGAGTAGCTCAGGCTGCCACTCAAATAGCACCATGATCCCCATGATTCCTCCTCCAGGTGGTGCACCCAGGGAAGACTGGACCCTCCTTTGGGTGCACTGGGTCCTTGTAACTTTTTTCATAGGAATCAACTGAACCAATCTTGGTCTGGCCCTTCACCCAGGCAAGTTGGCCCCGGCAACATAGCTTCTGAGATCATTGGGGCACACAAACCCCACCAGGTGGAGATCCACGGCAGGGTCTATATCGTTGAAATGTGATGCATTGTGCATGGATAGAGATGAAATAAAGAATCCAATCAATGTTGTTTTATATATTTTAATGTGCAGTTGTGATCAACGTGTGGTCAGAGAACATGGTTGCCCCCTGTCTCATACAGCAAGTCGGTGCATGTGGCTTTTGTAGGCCTTAAGTTTCAACCGTGGACAAAAGGACAAGCAATTTTCATTACAGAAGGCAGGCAATAAGCCACAGGACCAGTGGAACAAAGAGATGGGTAAGCAATTTATATACAAGAAAATAAAACTATATTAAAATTTTTTTCTGTCAGTCTGTTATCCAGGTACCATGGAACGTTTTGAGATTTGGATGGGCTCAATGACGAACCCAGTGAATGGGGCATAACCAGGTGAGAGTCACAGAACTCTGATGCCCATTCATCTACCAGCCCCCGATAATTTCATTTTCAAACTAATTTGTTATTCAGGTAACTGGAATATCATCGCTGATTTACATGTAATCGCGCCGCATATGAAATAGAGAAAAATGTGATCGCTGCATAAGATTATAATCTTATGTAGTGACCAATAATCTTATGCAGCGACCACTGCTAAAACTAAGAGTTAGTTCCATAAACCATCAGACCTGTTATGTCATGGGCCGAGACGGCTTGGCTTTCCCCGGCTCGGTCCTGATCTCTCTGTGGGGGTTGGTTTTGTTGTGTATGTGCACTTTGTGTATTTCTGTAACCATAGCCACTGCCTGACCAGCAGCTGCTAGCCAGCATCAGCAATCTACTTTCTCCCACGCTGCTGACAGTCTGTCAGTCCAACCACGCCCCCTCGCTCTCCCTCGCTTTTCCATCAGCTGTTCCCAGTCCCGGAAATTATCCTCCTGCGCCTCGCCCAGGTGTTGCCTATTTGTCAGGCCAGCGGTGTTTGTATAAAAGCAGCCCTTTGCTGGACAAACACCGCTGGACCATTGTACGAGTCACACCACCATTCTTCGTCGTGTGATCGTCAGTCGGTGAAGGACTATGCTTGCTATTCCACTGGGAGGACCTGGATTGCTAAGGCTGTAAGTCACCGTGGCATTTCTCTGTGCTGTTGTGCCGGTAGCGTTTCCTTGTGCGGCACAACTGCTACGCTTTCTCTCTATGCAGCCTAGCATCTTTGAACTCTTTGTTAGCCCAAGCTGCCTAGCCATTCGTATGGTTTGCCCTTAACTTGTGTTCAATAAATGTGTGTGTGGTAACCCTTGCATTTAAATCCTCATTTCTTCTTCTCTCCTCCGTGCGCAATTATAGAGCGCACGGAGGGTTTATGACATGTTAATGTGTGTGTGTGGGAGAGATGATGTCTGTGCTACCTACTGTATAAACTTGAATTGCTTAAGTATACAACTCTTTCAGTTTTATATACTTTAAAAAGCAGATGAAAACATTTGTGTTTAAACAGGTTTTCTGTTTTTCCAAATCAACTGCTTTCTAATGGTCTCATGTTTTTATATTATTTTAATATAACCATTGGAATTACCTGGTTTCATGCATTAATTGGTCATAAAATGTGATCTGATCTACATCAAAGTCTCAAATATAGACAAATACAATGTGCTTTACCTATTACCACACAAACAGTTATAACAGGCTATTTTATGTCTTTATTGACACAGCCATTAAACACTCACAGTACTGGTGGAAAAAGTAAGTGAATCTTTACGCTAATGACTTGAACAAAAGCCAGGAATTAGCAAACTTGGAGTCCAAGCAATGAAACAAGATTGGTGTGAGGTGAAGAGTAAAAGAACCCAAGAGTAACAACTAAAGGGTTGAAGAAATCATTGGAACTGGTTAACATCTCTCTCCATGAGTCTATCATATGTAAATCATTGAATGGGTATGGTGTCCATGGCAGTAGACCACAGATAAAGCCACGACTTTCCAAAAAAATCACTGCACACCTGAAGATTGCCAAAAAGCACCTTGATTCTTCAAAAGAAAAACTGAAAATTTTCAAAGAAAGTTATTTAAGATTATGTTGCAAAAATGAGTACAACCCTATGAAAGTACACAGACACTTTTGGCTGCACCCGATACGGGGTTGCCACAGTGGCTCATGGGTTTGCATATTGAATACTGGGTGCCCTTCTTGATCCAATCGTCCCCATTTATCTAGGCTTGGGACCAGCACAGGGAATACATTTGTTTTGTGCTTCCCTCTGTAACATTCCATTCCCCATTTTATTAATGCTGAGCACCAATTCTAAAAGGGGGCTTGGGGCTGGCACTTAAACCCACAACCTCCCAGCTATGGGGTGGATGCTCTGCCACTAGGCCACCACTCCAGCAGACCCCTGTGAAGGTCTTAAGCATAAAACTTTATATCAAAAACCGCAAAATTCTAATCTACAAGAAATCAAAACCAGGTGAATCTAATCAATTATCACATTGGTGGTAACTGAATATAAAACAAAAGTTTTGAATAAAGACAAGCCCCTCCTACTCAGTGCTGTTAGTGGAACCTCATGGAAGTGAAATGCCATAACACTTGGGGAAAAAATGCATGTAAACAAGTGATATAGCAATATGTTGCCAACTTGTTCATTGCATCTAGAAGAGTTAGTGCTGTTCTTAAAATTCATGAAGGTCACACAAAATTGTTTTAGGGTGTATTCACTTTTGCAACACTTAATTTCAATGAAAATGTCTAATCCTAATGGCATTAGTGACCACACTTCTGTTGTTTAAAAAACAAATATTTAATAAAACTCAGATTTGTTAGCATTTTGCAAATTGTTCTGGTGTTAACTGAAAAATGTATGACACTCCTACTTTTCAAAAACAGCTACTCATTTATGCTGAGCACTACAGGATACTTTGGGAATAAGGGTTCTCTAATATTACAAACACACTTTTTTGGAGGAGAATGAAAGGAAAGCGAAAAAGAAAAAGATGAGTCTTTTAAAAAGTAAGCTAAAGAGTATTTACTCTTGACAGTGTTTACATTGATGAAGAGCTGCTGAGTAGAATAATCAGCTTTTTAAGTGCTGTAATGTGCTTTCTTCAATAATATCTCTACTGGATGAAATAACAAGTACCACTACAAATGTAATGAAAGTTTGAATGTATATGAATAGTAATACATAATCTACTGTCACAGCTGGGAACCCAAAGCAGGTAAAGAGAGAGGACCCAAATGCAGGAATTAAGCAGATTCAAAAGGATTTATTAAACTTAAAAATAAAGTGGAACATGTGTGGTGAGAAAAACCACAATGATAAACTTAAACACAAAGGAAATAAACTAAGGAACAGAAGACACAGATAACTAAATATAAAAACCACAAAAGAGCCAGGAATCATGGGGAAAACCATATACAATGATGCCGCATCAGTGAAAGGCAGGAGACAAACATTTCAGGTAGAGATAATAAAGGGATGGGGAAAAGCTGAGAACAATTGGCTGTAGAGACTCACTAATGGTGGAGACAAGAGACTGGGAAATGATCAGATAAAACAACTCAAAAGGGAAAACAAACACAGAGGGAGAATAAAGAAACAGGACCTAAGAATAAAACACTTGAGGCATAATCACAAGAAGTAACATGAAACCAGGAATAAATGTAGCTAAGGAGAATTCCCAGGAATTAACTGAAAAAGTAAATTGTAAATCATAAAAATGACTAACCGGAAAATGTTTTTCCAAATCAGATGGGAAATCAAGCTACACCAAACTAAACTGGAACAACAAAGGGGACACTTTCAGAATAAGACTAAAAACAAGGGAGAGTAAATGGGGTGACAGTGGCTCAGGAGGTAGAGTGGGTTGTCAAATAACCGAAGGGTTGGCGGTTCGAATCTCACTCTCCTCAGCCATCCAGCTGTTGTGTCCCTGGGCAAGACACTTTACCCACCTTTCCTCCAGTGTCCCTGACACTGTGTGTGAATATGTATAAATGTTCGATAGTGGTCAGAGAGGCCGTTGGCGCAGACTGGCAGCCATGTTTCCGTCCATGGGTGTGGCATCTATGTGGGTGTTTAAACAGCCACAGTTTTTATGTGGACAGTGCCCAACACCCACAGTACTTCCAGTTTGCCACAAATGGCGCTCAGTTTCTCTGGCCTCTCTGCACACTGCTCTCCCCCTCTCTCTCCTGTTCCTTGAAACATGACACCAGTGACCGGATTCTGATTTGTTTTCCTGTAAATGAAGTTGAAAGCTTCACAGGTGAGCAATGAAATAAATGTAGGATTAAAATAACTACATACAGGGGCTTTTTACTAGTTCCAGTTTGTGAAAGAGGTCTATTGAAGGAAGAACGGCAGCATGTGTGTGTGTGTGTGTGTGTGTGTGTGTTATAGGTGGTGCATATTTCCATCCAAGGTGCATTCATGTCTGGTGTGTGTGTGTGTGTGTGTGTGTGTGTGTGTGTGTGTGTGTGTGTGTGTGAATATATAATTCCCAATTTCATGCTAAACTAGTGTAGTGCCTGGGCACATGACCATATAAGGAGTTGTTCAGTTCTTGCTGAACTGAACAACACGTTATAAGGAGTTGTTCAGAACTCCTTATAAGAACTCCTTATAAGGAGTTAAGAACATCTTACAAGTAGTTAAGATGGCTAAACATTTATTGATAAAAATTACATATTGTCACTGAACAACTCCATACTCGGGGATGCATACTCTCATAACCTTACCAAGGCACCTATCAAATCTGAGGTCAGTCTGACAAACGGTTCTAGAGATATGCGAGGAACAGACAGAAACACGGAAAGAGATTCCTTGCATTTATTGTATAGATAGATGTTGGGCTGTATGTGACCCACATACTGTACACACCTCACATAATGAAGAGGAAGGAAAAGGCAGACAAGAGAGCAGATAAGAACAGAATGACGGAGACAATGAAGGTGATATGGTAGAGGAAGGAGCAGAGAACCCAGAGGTGGCTGTTGCTTGCCATCATCTCAGTAAGCCCGCAGGCACGTGCAGAGAGGGCCCAGGTGATGCTTCAGGACTGCCCCTTGGTCCCCTGAAGTGCCCTCCTGTAGAGTTTTTACACACAATTAGGGATTTATTTTTTAACAAAGGGATGCTCATAAATGTAGTATACAGTGTAAACATAATCGTAATACAAATTTGCAAAAATGAAGGTGCAAACATATGATAAGAGATATTAATTTACAGTTTAAAAAGTACCAAATTTACTATAATCAAGTCTCAAATTTATTATAAAAAGTTACATTTTCATGAGAAAATACACAGCTTCCAAATGCTGAAAAAAAAATTCATTTTCAAGAAAAAAGTTTAAATTTACAACAATAAAGCCACACATTTACAAGAAAAAAATGTCGATTTTCTAGAGCATTTTTAGTTTTTTTTTTTTTTTAATTACCTTTTTTCTCTCATAACTGTCCAATTTTCTCACTAATTTCTCAGAATACCTCCTCCCAGGCCATGCCATGGGGGGGGGGGGGGTGATGGGTGAGCAATCAGAACCTGTTTTTTAACAGGTTGGACCAACTGCCCTTTTCTCCGCCTGCCCACCAACCACTGCGGCCTCCACCTTCATCTAGTCCTGCTGTCCACAGCCTCCCCCAACATCTCCCCTTCAAGTACACAGCCCCCCTGCCACAACCTGACCATCATGAAGACCAAAGTGAGAGCTGAGCTGAGGAAGATCAAGGCGAGGAAGGCTGCAGGTCCAGACTGTATCAGCTTGAGGCTCCTCAAGTCCTGCGCAGCTGTGTGGGATCGTGGAGCACATCTTCAGCCTGAGCCTGAAGCTGAGGAGGGTACCACAGCTGTGGAAAACATCGTGTGTGGTACCCGTACTGAAGACCCCTCACCCCAAGGACCTGAACAGCTACAGACCAGTGGCTCTAACAGCACATCTAATGAAGACCCTGGAGAGGCTGTTCCTCACCCACCTTGGCCCCCTGGTGGGACCAGCGATAGATCCACTTCAGTTTGCCTACCAGCATGGCATCAGGTGGAGGATGCAGTGATCTTCCGCCTACATCATTCCCTGTCCCACCTGGGGAAGCCTGGGAGCATGGTGAGGATCATGTTCTTTGATTTCTCCAGTGCTTTCAATACCATCCAGCCAGTGATCCTGAGGGACAAGCTACTGTGCGCAGGGGTGGACCAACACCTGTCATCGTGGATCCTGGACTACCTCACAAACTGACCACAGTTTGTGAGAACCCAGGACTGTGTGTCTGACACCATCATCTGCAGTACGGGGGCCCCTCAGGGAACAGATCTGGTTAACTTCCTGTTCACTCCCTACACTGCTGACTTGTCACACAACACACCACACTACCATCTACAGAAGTTCTCTGACAACTCTGCAATTGTTGGACTCATCTCTAATGGGGATGATGTGGAGTACAGAGGACTTATTCAGGACTTTGTGGACTGGTGCCATCGGAACTGCCTCCAGATCATTCATTCATTCATTCATCTTCTCCCGCTTAATCCTTTTCGGGTCGTGGGGGGACTGGAGCCTATCCCAGCATCTTTGGGTGAGAGGCAGGGTACACCCTGGACAGATTGCCAGTCCATCGCAGGGCCAACAGAGAGACAGACAACCATTCACTCTCACAGTCATACCTAAGGACAATTTAGAATCCCCAGTTTGATGCCAATTAACCTAACTTGCATGTTAGCACTGCGGCAGCACAGCAACTCACCCTTGGCCGGGGGATCCTGGGTTCGATCCCAGCCCCCGACCAACAGCGATCTGTGTGGAGTTTGCATGTTCTCCCCGTGTCTGCTTGGGTTTACTCCGGGATTTCTCCGGTTTCCTCCCACATGCCTCCAGATCAGTGCGAGGAAAACTAAGGAACTGGTGGTGGACTGCCGCAGGTGAGGAAAACCCCCCACAGCACCAGCAAACATCCAGGGAACAGACATTGAGATGGTGAAATCTTACAAGTACCTTGGTGCTCACCTGAACAATAAATTGGACTAGTCACACAACACCAGCGCACTCTATAAGAAGGGGTAGTGCAGACTGTTCCTCCTGAGGAGACTCAGGTCTTTTGAAGTGCAAGGGGCACTCCTGAAGACCTGCTATGATTCAGTGATGGCATCAGCAATCACATTTGGAGTGGTCTGCTGGGGCAGCAGTATCACGGCAGCCAACAGGAAGAGACTCAACAGACCCAGTGGAGGAGATAGGAGAGAGGAGGATGGTGGCTAAGCTGTCATCTCTGCCGGAGTCGGAGACCCACCTCATGCAGGACACGCTGAACGCACTGAGGAGCTGATTTAGCGGTAGGCTGTGCCATCCTAGGTGCGCAATGGAGAGATTCCGCAGGTCATTTCTACCTATGGCTGTCAGATTTTATAACCTAACCAGGGCTGCTCGTAGAGGTCGTATTGAATGTACTAAATGTAACAACTTTGCACAATAGAAATCATCCCCTCCAATACACAACTAGGACAATAACAATCATTACTGAGGGTGGTAACACCATACTTATTTTAATCCTTGCTTGACCACTTAAGTGACCATTGCGGCCAGTCATCTGAAGGCAGGGAGATCTTAGGCTAGGGCAATGAGGTCAGCCAGAGGTCTTATCATTACAATCTGGGTCGTCCAGGACAGTCTGGGCCGGCCTCAGGGGTGATGCCAGCTGTGGGGGGGGGGGGCAGACGAGTGCTGGCGGAGAGGGCCAGCTTGGCTGGTGTTCCGTCTTCCAGCCTGGCCACATGACCGAGGAGCAACAGCCTCCCTCTTCTGATGGTGGTGGAGATGGGGATAGAACAGCCAGCCCTCTTGTAGACCTTATCATTTGTGGTGTGGTGGAATCATCGGATGCCGAGGATGTTACAGAGGCAGGTCCGATGGAATGTATCTAGATAGTGGGTGGTTGTGGTTCAGAGGGTCCAGGTCTCGGACCCGTAAAGGAGTACAGGGATCACATAGGTGTTAAAGATTTGCAATTTTGTGGTTGTGCGGATCTTCCCACTCCGCCAGACTCTCTGGAGACGGCTTAAAGCACTGCGAGACAGCTGCAGGTGGAGAATAATCTCTGGGTCTGATGAGCAGGAGCTGGTGATCTTAGATTCAAGGTAGACAAAGTCGTTGACAGTCTCAACTGGCTCGTCTTTGATGGTGATGACTTGTGGTGGTAGTGGCAAGAAGTCTGACAGTGACTGGATGATTGTCTATGCCCAGCTGATGGTAAGGTCCAGGGGTGATTCTTCCTCTGCAAGCAGCTCCAGTGCCTCAGCAATTATGTCTATATGCATGGCAAAAAGCACCATGTTGTCCGCATAGCACAGGTCTGTGAAGTGGGAGTGGAAGTCAACTCTGAGATAGGGGCAGCATTCCATTGCGTTCTTGACCCATTAGTCAACCGCAACATTGAAGAAGCTTGGTGCGGTGACGCGTCCCTGCCGGACTCCAGAGGTGGTGACAAAAGAGTCTGATACGTCACCTTCGCCGCGTACCCTGCACGTGGTGTTGGTGTAGAGATCCCAGAGAATGTTGATATACTTGGACGGGACTCCAGTACCACGAAGGAGTTGTGAGAGGGCGTTCCTGTCTAGGGAGTCGAAGGCAGCTTTGAGGTCGATGTAGGCCGTATATAGAGGTTGGCGGTGCTCCATCCATTGCTGTGCCAGGACACTCAAGGCAAGGATGCAGTCTGCTGTGGATTGGTGAGGGGTGAAGCCGGCCTGCTGGCTGTGGCGCTTGGCAAGGACCAGGGGGCGGATGTGGCTCAGGATGACAGCAGTGATTATCTTGCCAGGGATGGACAGCAGCATGCTGGGACGATAGCTGGCTGTGCTCTGACACCCTTGTTCTTATAGAGGGACAGAATGACCCCGTCCCTGCACTCCCCAGGGACTCATTCTTCTGCCCAGATGAAGCGGCACAGATGTTCCAGCAGAGGGATGACAGTGGTGAGGGTGGCTTTCATCATCTCTGCTGTAACTCCATCAACGCCAGGGGCTCGCCCAGAGGGGAGCTTCTTGACGGTATCTGACAACTCACTGATTGAGGGCGGGGCTAGGCTGATTGAGTTGTCTTCACCACCGGCATCAGCAGACTGCTGCAACTTATCTGAGGTGGGACAAGGGGTCTTGCAGAGGACGCTCATGTAGTGCTCTCGCCATTGTTGGTGTTTGGTTGTTGGATGAGGCTTATGCCATCGGCGGCAAGCAGGGGGGGACGAAGACTGTCGTTTCTTGCCAGCTTGGCACAGCTACTTGGCAACAGCACTGTGATTTAAATGCAAACTATACTGTCTGGGTTCATATTCATATTCTGCAGGGTAACTTAAACCATAATCCTGTGATTCCATCTAGCTGCAATGCTCCTGCACTGTGTATATATTTGTGTACATACAGTGGTGTGAAAAAGTGTTTGTCCCCTTCCTGATTTCTCTTTTTTTTTATGTTTCTCACACTTAAATGTTTCAAATCATCAAACAAATGTAAATATTAGACAAAGATAACACAAGTAAACACAAAATGCAGTTTTTAAATGAAAGTGTTTATTATTAAGGGAATTAAATCCAATCCTGTGTGAAAAAGTGATTGCTCCCTAAACCTAATAACTGACTGGGCCACCCTTAGCAGCAACAACTACAGTCAAGCATTTGTGATAACGGGTAATGAGTCTTTTACAGTGCTGTGGAGGAATTCTGGCCCACTCATCTTTGCAGAATTGCTGTAGTTCAGCCACATTGGAGGGTTTTTGAGCATGAACCGCCTTTTTAAGGTCATGCCACAGCATCGCAATTGGATTCAGGTCATGTCTTTGACTAGGCCACTCCAAAGTCTTCATTTTGTTTTTCTTAAGCCATTCAGAGGTGGACTTGCTGTTGTCTTTTGGATCATTGTCCTGCTGGAGAACCCAAATGTACTTCAGCTTGAGGTCACAAACAGATGACCGGACATTCTCCTTCAGGATTTTTTGGTTGACAGCATAATTCATGGTTCTGTTTACCACAGCAAATCTTCCAGGTCCTGAAGCAGCAAAACAGCCCCAGACCATCACACTACCACCGCCATATTTTACTGTTGGTATGATGTTCCTTTTCTGAAATGCTGTTTTACTTTTATGCCAGATGTAATAGGACACACACCTTCCAAAAAGTTCAACCTATGTCTCATCAGTCCACAGAGTATTTTCCCAATGGTCTTGGGGATCATCAAGATGTTTCCTGGCAAAACTGAGACAAGCCTTTATGTTCTTTTTGCTCAGCAGTGATCTTTGTCTTGGAACTCTGCCATGCAGACCATTTTTGCCCAGTCTCTTTATTATGGTGGAATCATGAACATTGACCTTAACTGAGGCAAGTGAGGCCTGCAGTTCTTTGTATGTTGTTGTGGGGTCTTTTCTGACCTATTGGATGAGTCGTCGCTGTGCTCTCGGGGTAATGTTGGTCAGCCGGCCACCCCTGGGAAGGTTCACCGCTGTTCCATGTTTTCACCATTTGTGGATAATGGCTCTGACTGTGGTTCGCTGGCATCCCAAAGCTTTAGAAATGGCTTTATAACCTTTTCCAGACTGATAGATCTCAATTACTTTGTTTCTCATTTGTTCCTGAATTTCTTTGGATTGCAGCATGATGTCTAGCTTTTGAGGACCTTTTGGTCTACTTCACTTTGTCAGGCAGGTCCTATTTAAGTGATTTCTTGATTGAGAACAGGTGTGGCAGTAATCAGGCCTTGGTGTGACTCGAATAATTGAACTCAGCTTTCCAAAGATGTGATAAATGTCATGGGTGGCTCTCGCAAGCCACCATAAGACGCCACACAGTCACCAGTGAGTTCAGTGAGAGTTTTATTTATGGTGAAAAGATACAACACAGGCTGCTGAGACAATGACACTTAGTCTTAACACAACAGGAGGCATAGGGCTATACAGCTCACTACAGGTCCAGAGGAGGAGACGGTCAGCACAGACAGGCAAGGTTGGTGAAATAATAATTACACCGGCTGCTAAGGCAGAGACACACAGAGATCAGTTCTCACCGGGAGGGGCAAGGCTACACAGCACACTCACCGGTCCAGGGGAACGACGGTCAAACCAAATGCAGACGTGGTAGGAATTAATCCAAAGCTTCCGTAGCGTGACGGAGTGCGAACAGACACTGCTGCAAGGATGTTGATCTCCAGCGAGGGTAGAAATAGTCCTAGCACTAACGACCACAAATGCAGCACAGCTGTTCAGGGTTTGACAGCTGAGCGGAAGCCTCCCCGAGCACTATCAAAATAAGAGCTCGGAGAGCTAGAATAATAATGCCGCTATCAAACCCTGACAAGAATAACCCGAGCACCAAGACCTAGTGCTCGGGTCATGACAATAAACCAGTTATTTTATGTTTTAACGGGGGTGGCAATCACTTTTTCACACAGGGCCATGTAGGTTTAGAATTTTTTACCCTTAATAATAAACACCTTAGTTTAAAAACTGCATTTTGTGTTTACTTGCGTTGTCTTTGTCTAATATTTAAATTTGTTTGATGATCTGAAATATTTAAGTGTGACAAACATACAAAAAAAATGAGAAATCAGGAAGGGGGCAAACACTTCACACCACTGTATGTATATTAATTCACTGCTTTGGCTAACCACTTCTTGTTATCTTATTAACTATTGTTCTGAGTGTTGCTATCCCTTTGCTGCTGTCATCCTGTAATTTCCCCATTGTGTCACTAATAAAGGCTTATCTTATCTTAATTAGTGAGGTTTTTCTTCTAAACTAAAATTTTTCTTGGAAAGTTGTAACTTTTTTTATATAAATGTGCAACTTTTTTATTTTTTATGTAATAAATTTAGTACTTTTTTTCCTGTAAATTTGCCATGTTTTGTGATAAAATTGTTACCTTTCCCCTCTACACAGATTTACAACAATATAATCATAAATTTATAACTTTTTTCTGCAACTTTTTTTCCCATAGAATTTGCAACAATTTCTCATATTTACATGATTTTTCTTATATATTTGCTCCTATCCTCTCACCAATAAACTAAGTTGTCCTTTATAAACTATCCTTGCAGTCTTTATGTGGATGGAGGGTGGCAAGTTAACAGATGGTATGATTTTAGCTCATTTTGCTGACAAGGGTAAGGGCCTTTTTTATTTTTTTTATTTTTTTTGAAAGGATAGACTTATATTTTCAGAGTTTTGAGTTTTGCAAAGATGTATGCATTTTGAGCAGATTTACTTTTCAATGTCAGCTGCCTGTTCTTTTTCGTCATTGACCCTTGACATAAGTAATGATGAAGACCATGGTTTTTGTAAAAATCTATTGGGTATTAAATAACCATATCTGGTGGCATGTGAACACGCATCGGCCTCCCTTCTCTCTTCGCGTTTTGTGCCATTTACTGTTGTTTAAATTATGCCTAATTGCATATTCATGTGATTAATGTCTGTATATGATGCTGCACACAAGCTACAGTCGCCACAGCCTTCTGAAGACAGGGAATATGACCAAATATTACGTCCTGGATCAGAGTGTTACAGAGGAACTCCATGGCCTAGGTTTTGTCCACGAGATCTCCACACCCCCGGACTCGGCTGCTTTGTCTCATCCCAAATGGAGACGCCGTAGACGGTGTGAGCAGCAACAAAAGAGAGGTATACACAGCGGTATCTGAACGAAGCTATCCACTAGAACACACAGACTCCAAAATCTTTCACTCATTCTGGCCTATGCATGCTGACTAGACAACCAACAAGATCACATACAGCTCCTGAGAAGTACGCAACTTGATGCGCGGAACTGCAGTGTTTTTATCTTTATTGAAATGTGGTTAAATAACAATATACCAAACTCTGCCATTCAGTTAGCAGGGCTAACATGCTACCGTGCTGAAAGAGTGTTCAAGGAAAGAGGGAAAACCTGAGGAGGAGGCGTGTGTGTCTACATCCGTGACGCTTGGTGCCATGATGCAACTGTTGTGCATAAACACTGTTCTCCATTAGTGGAGTTTATGATTATTAAGTGTCGACCCTTTCACATTCTGAGCAAATTTTCATCTGTCCTACTAGTCACCGTGTATGCCCCGCCCACTGCCATCGGCAAGAGGACTAAAGCACTAAATGAACTCTATCAGGCCATCAGCGAGACACAAACAGCGCATCCAGATCGATTCCTCATCACAGCAGGACACTTCAGCTATGCAGATTTAAAGGCCCTCCTACCAAATCCACAACAACATCTGGACTTTGCAACAAGAGGAGACAGTTTGCTGGATCTGGAGTACACAACTCACAAGAAAACATACAGAGCCTCCCCCCTTCCCCGCCTTGGTCTCTCTGATGACATCACCATCTTGTTAAGGCCAGCATACAAACCCAGAGTGAAAACAATCAGATCAACAAAAAAGCAGGTACAGTACGTGTGTGGCCGGAGGGGGCCTCTGATGCTCTGAAAGAATGTTTCAGCACTACAGACTGGGACACTTTAAAGCATGCAGCAACTCACAAATGACACACAAACCTAGAGGAGTACACTGAGGTTGTTGCAGCATACATAGCTAAATGCATTGATGATGTCACTGAATGAATGAATGAATAAATGAATGAATGAATGAATTTTATTTTTGGATAATACAGTACAGGTTAAAAGAAACTGTATAATATAACAACAAGGTCAAATTAGACAAAGACTCCTTCCACTAAACAATTCCACGTGAGTTATCCGAAATGGGTGATGGCTGAAGCCGCAGCTTATATTGCCCACCCATATTCCATCCAAGAATTCAAAAGAAAAAAGAGTAAACAAGACAAGAGTGATTACAATTTAGAACAAAGCTAAGACAAAGTGTGACTGAGAGAAAAAAAAGGAAAACTAAGCTAAGCTAAGTTGAGCGGTTACTATTCAAGACAAATCTAAGACAGAATGTCACAGAGAGGAAAAAAAAAACAAACAAAAAAAACTAAGCTACAACACAACACAGGCTGGATATGTCAATCCTTATGTGAGTTTACATGTCGTCTTGTAAATATGTTTGGAGTATTTCTTCCTTTAGTTTTTATTTAAATTGTCCAAGCGTTGTACATGATTTTAATTCAGGTCCATAATCGTTCCATAATCTGACTCCTTGCACTGAAATACAGTGTTGCTTGGTGGTTGTTCTCACTGTAGGCTTTTGAAATATACATGTTCCTCTGAAGTGATATCGTTTCTCCCTTGTTTGGAACAACTTTTGGATATTTGCGGGCAGTGATAAATTCTTCACTTTGAACATTATTATTGCGGTTTTAAAGTCAACCAGATCTTTCAACTTGAGAGTTTTTTGTTTAAGAAAAAGTGGGTTTGTTGGTTCCCTGTAAGCTGCTTTGTTTGTTATTCTAATAGCTCTCTTTTGAAGCATAAAGAGTGGATATATGTTTGTTTTGTATGCATTTCCCCATACTTCATTACAATATGTCATGTATGGGAGTATTAATGAATGATACAAGGTGTATAGTGTGGGTTGATTCAGCAAATATTTCACTCTGTGTAATATTGCAATTGATTTGGAAACTTTACCTTTAATATAATTAATATGTGACTTCCAACACAGTTTGTTATCAATTATTACTCCAAGGAATTTAGTTTCAGATACCCTTTCAATCTCTACACCATTTACACTGAGTTTGGGTACTGGATTGTTGTGATGGTTGTTAAAGACTATAAATTTTGTCTTACTTAAATTGAGCGTTAATTTGTTTGAATCAAACCACAGTTTAAGCTTTTCTAATTCCTTCCCGAGTGTATCCATAAGTTGTTCCAAATTGTTTCCACTGCATAGCAGATTAGTGTCATCGGCAAACAATATTAAGTCCATTTTTTCTGAAACTTTACATATATCGTTTATATACATATTGAATAATAATGGTCCCAAAACTGAACCCTGTGGGACTCCACAGGTGACCTTCAGCAACTCTGAGTTTTTGTTGCTAACACATACATACTGATATCTATTCTTTAAGTAACTACTTAACCAGGACAGTGCTACCCCTCTAATACCAGAATTTTGTAGTTTCTTTAATAATAAATTATGATCTACTGTATCAAATGCTTTTTTAAGATCTAGGAATACTCCAACTGAATACTCTTTATTTTCAATGGCTGTTGATATTTTTTCTGTAAATTCCATTAGGGCATATGCAGTTGTCCTCTTGTGTCTGAACCCATATTGTTGCTCACATAATAAATCATTCTTCAGTATGAAGTTGTCAATTCTCTCATAGAATATTTTTTCAAGTATCTTGGAAAATTGCGGTAATAGTGAAATTGGTCTATAGTTTGAGAGTTCCCCTCTGTCGCCCGTCTTGTATATCGGAATTACTTTAGCTATTTTCATTGCATTGGGAAATATACCTGATTGGAGAGACAGGTTGCAGATATACGTCAGTGGTTTTACTATGCATTCGATAACAGTTTTGACTAGTAGCATGTCAATACCATCACAGTCAGTAGATGTTTTACTTTTGAACGATTTAACAATTTCAATGACCTCTCTTTCGTCTGTGTTCTTTATGAAGATGGAGTCTTTTACAGCAGTGTTATTGCAGATTGTATCACCTGTTGGCACCGTAGTGGGTATTTCTCACTCACAGCAAAACCATCACTGTTCGTGCCAACAAAAAGCCATGGATGACAGCAGAGGTCCACAGGTTCCTGAGGACTTGGGACAAAGCCTTCAGGGCCGGCAATGCTGCAGGAATAACAACAGTTAGGTACAAACTATCCCGTGGCATCAAGGAGGCAAAACGACAGGACCACAAGAAAATGGTCATTTCACCAACACCAGATACGTACGTTCACTCTGGCATGGCAAACAGACCCTCACCAACTTCAAACCTCCACCTCAGATATGTGGGAGTAACATCACATTGCTTAACAACCTAAATGACTTCCTCCGCTGCTTTGAAGCACAAAACAGCACATCAGCACAGCCACTCCTCCTCCAGATGAGCAGGCCATAAGCCTGGATCTAGCGTGAAGATGACCCTCTCCAGGATCAACCCATGCAAGAAAGCTGGACCAGACAACATACCAGGTCCCGTTCTGAAGGACTATACAGAGGAGCTCAAGAATGTCCTGGCATCATTTTCAACATCTCCCTGAGCCAAGCTGTTGTCCCCACATATTTCAAAACTGCTACCACAATACCAGTCCTAAAGAAGCCCATCCCATCCAGCTACAATGACTACCGGCCCGTAGCACTGACCCCCATCATAATGAAGTGCTTCGAGCGGCTGGTCATGCAGAACATCAAGTTCATCCTCCCTCCCTCCCACGACCCTACCTCAGTTTGCATATAGGTCAAACAGATCCACAGAAGATGCCATCACTTCTGCTGTCCATCCAGCCCTCACACATCTGTACTCAAAGAACTCCTATATGTGAATGCTGTTCTTGGACTTCAATTCAGCATTCAACACAGTCATCCCCCAGCACCTAATACAAAAACTCACACACTTGGGACTCAAAACCTCTCTCTGGAAATGGGTGCTGGACTTTCTCACAGGCAGGCCACAGAATGTACGGGTTGGCAGCAACACCTCCAAGACCATCACACTGAGTGCACGGGCCCCACAAGAGTGTGTGCGCAGCCCGCTGCTCTTCACCCTGCTGACCCATGACTGTGTACAAGCCTACAGCACCAACCACATCATCAAGTTTGCGGAAGACACAACGGCGGTGGGCCTCATCCCCAACAACAAGGAGGCCAACTACAGAAATGAGGTGAACCAACTGGTCCAATGGTATAAAGACAATAATCTCTTCCTGAATGTGGGAAAAACCAAGAAGATTGTGGTCGACTTCAGGACTGGAAATACACAGCATCCCCCTCTGATCATTGAAGGTACAGCTGTGGAGAGGGTGAGCAGCGCCAATTTCCTCGGGGTGCACATCTCTGTGGACCTCTCCTCGTCCAACAACACCACATCACTGACCAAGAAGGCTCAAACTCACCTGCATTTCCTCTGCAAACTGAGGAGAGCACAAGGCCCACCCCCCATCATGTGCTCATTCTACCGGGGCACCATTGAGAGCATCCTCACCAGGTGCATCACGGTGTGGTATGGAAGCTGCACCGCCTCCTGTCGGAAGACACAACAGTGCACAGTGAAAGCAACCAGCAAGATCATCGGTGCCCCTCTGCCCCCCCTCTCGGACATCTGCCTCACCCGCCTCACCTTTAGAGCCATCAACATTGCAGGTGACACCTCCCACCCCACACACTCCGTCTTCAGCCCCCTGCCCTTGGGGAAAAGGTACCGGAACCTCCGGGCCTGCTCCATAAGACTACTAAAAAGCTTTGTTCATCAGGTCATCAGGACCCTGAAGTCTGTCCACTCCCCCCATCCCCCAGGACTGTAACACACTCACCCACACAATAACTACCTCAGCTGTTGGCACAGAAAGACTGGCACACCAACAGTAATACATCTGCTACTGTATGTCTCTACATTTTACTGCAATCATTTGCACAAATGCCATATCTGCTGCTGCCTGTTTTTGCAATACTGGTCATATGTAGTCCTATCTGTCACTGTCTGCACCTACACTACCGCACTGAACTTGCAATTATGAGCATTACTGCTCTATTCTTTCTGTATATAGGATTGCGGGATTTCATCGTTTATCTTTATTTGCACTATGGGAGATCTGAGTCTATCGTTTGTCGCCACTTGCACTACAGGTAGCATTACTGTCCATAGACTGCAGTTGTTGTTTTTCCAGCCGTATTTCTTTTTCTTTTTTTATATTGCGCACACCACTGAAGAGAGAGAGAAACGCCATTTCAGTTCTCCTGTATGTGCTGTAAGTATGGTAATATTGACAAATAAAATCTTTGATTCTTTGAATCTTTGAATCTTGGATTCCCCCCCCCCCCAAGCTGGGCAAACCACAACACCCCAGGGCAGCTGTGGCTACAGGGGTAGTTTACCACTTCCATTGTCTGTCTTGGAGTGAATGAATAATGGACTCATTGTAAAGTGCTTTGGGTATCATCCATCTTCTTCCGCATAATCCTTTTCGAGTCACGGGGGGGGCTGGAGCCTATCCCAGCATCTTTGGGCGAGAGGCAGGTTACACCCTGGACAGATGGCCAGTCCATCACAGGGCCAACACAAAGAGACAGACAACCATTCACTCTCACAGTCATACCTAAGGCCAATTTTTTTAGAATCCCCAGGTTGATGCCAATTAACCCAACGTGCATGTTTTTGGCATGTGGGAGGAAACCGGAGAAATCCCGGAGTAAACCCACGCAGACACGGGGAAAACATCCAAACTCCACACAGATCACTGTTGGTCAGGGGCTGGGATCGAACACAGGATCCCATGGCCAAGGGTGAGTTGCTGTGCTGCCGCAGTGCTAACCACTCCGCCACTGCATTGTCTGGTGCTATATACAGACGTGGACAAAATTGTTGGTACCCCTCTGTTAATGAAAGAAAAACCCACAATGGTCACAGAAATAATTTGAATCTGACAAAAGTGGTAATAAATAAAAAATTCTATGAAAATTAACCAATGAAATTCAGACAATGCTTTTGAATTGTGGTTCAACAGAATTGTTTTAAAAAACAAACTCATGAAACAGGCCTGGACAAAAATGATGGTACCCTTAACTTAATATTTTGTTGCACAACCTTTTGAGACAATCGCTGCAATCAAACGATTTCTGTAAACTGTCAATGAGACTTCTGCACCTCTCAGCAGGTATTTTGGCCCACTCTTCATGAGCAAACTGCTCCAGTTGTCTCAGGTATGAAGGGTGCCTTCTCCAGAAGGCATGTTTCAGCTCCTTCCACAGATGTTCAATAGGATTTAGATCAGGGCTCATAGAAGGCCATTTTAGAATAGTCCAGTGTTTCACTCTTAGCCATTCTTGGGTGTTTTTAGCTGTGTGTTTTGGGTCATTATCCTGTTGCAAGACCCATTACCTGTGACTGAGACCAAGCTGTCTGACACTGGGCAGCACATTTCTCTCTAGAATACCTTGATAGTCTTGAGATTTCATTGTACCCTGCACAGATTCAAGACACCCTGTGCCAGATGCAGCAAAGCAGCCCCAGAACATAACAGAACCTCCTCCATGTTTCACAGTAGGGACAGTGTTCTTTTCTTGGTATGCTTCATTTTTGCGTCTGTGAACATAGAGCTGATATGCCTTGCCAAAAAGTTCCAGTTTTGTCTCATCTGTCCATAGGACATTCCAGAAGCTTTGTGGCTTGTCAACATGCAGTTTGGCAAAATCCAGTCTGGCTTTTTTATGATTTGACACAGTGGTGTCCTCCTTGGTCGTCTCCCATGAAGTCCACTTTGGCTCAAACAATGACGGATGGTGCGATCTGACACTGATGTCCCTTGACCTTGGAGTTCACCATGAATGTGTTTAGAGGTTGTTCTGGGCTCTTTTGTTACCATTCGTATTATCTGTCTCTTCCATTTTTCATCAAGTTTCCTCCTGCGGCCATGTCCAGGGAGGTTGGCTACAGTCCCGTGGATCATAAATTTCTGAATAATATGTGCAACTGTAGTCAGAGGAACATCAAGGTGCTTGGAGATGGTCTTATAGCCTTTACCTTTAACATGCTTGTCTAGAATTTTCTTTCTAATCTCCTGAGACAACTCTCTCCTTTGTTTCCTTTGGTCCATGTTTAGTGTGATACACACCATGTCACCAAACAGTGCAGTGACTACTTGTCACCCTTTAAATAGGCCGACTGACTGATTACAAGTTTGTAGACACCTGTGATGATAATTACAGGACACTTCTTGGCTGAACATGTCCCTTTGGTAACATTATTTTGAATCTTTTCTAGGGGTACCATCATTTTTGTCCAGGCCTGTTTCATGAGTTTGTTTTTTAAAATAATTCTGTTGAACCACAATTCAAAAGCACTGTCTGATTTTCATTGGTTAATATTCATAGAATTTTTATTTATTCCCACTTTTGTCAGATTCAAGTCATTTCTGTGACCATTGTGGGTTTTTCTTTCATTAACAGAGGGGTACCAACCATTTTGTCCACATCTGTAAATGCAATCCATTATTACTATAAACAAAATAAGGATGACACAGGGAATCCCCTCAACATCAACCAGCATATAAATCAATACAATAAGTCCAACATCACAGAAACACTCAAAACGGTACATGGGGCACGATTTGTGCCCCCCATGACAGCCTACACCCCTGTAGGCATTTCGTCTTTGATTTTCTGCATTTGTTGTGAAGACCTTTATGTCAGTCTATCAGTACTATTTCTGAGGACCCTGCCTTCTTATTAAATATTTACAGAACAACAGTGATAATTCAATTCAATTCAACTGTATTTATATAGCACTTTATTTCATAGCACTTTCAAACTGTATGGAAAACCCCACAATTGCATAAAGACCCCAGCAATCAGGCGATCCCCTGTGAGCAAGCACTTGGTGACAGTGGAGAAGAAAACCTCTCTGTTAGCAGGAAGAAACCTCCAGCAGAACCAGGCTCAGGGAGGGGAAGTTATCTGCTGCCACTGGATGGGGAGTGAGGGGATAGAGAAGAAGAAGAAAAGGACAGACATGTAGAGAGCAAACAGTATGACAGGGTTTCAGTCTATGGGATACACATTTGGGGTATAGGTTTGTCAGTGACAACAGGCTACAGTTAGGCTGATGCTTGGGAGGAGCAGAGGTGGCTGAAGGGGGAGTTCATGCCTGTCCACCAAGAGGTGGATTTAATCAACATGGTCTTAACAATGGAAGCTCAATGATAATTTAATTTTGTTTTTGATTAAACAGAACACTTCAAACATAAAGATGTATGCAAAAAAGCTGTATTTTTTTTTCATGCTTTTCAATTCAATATGATTTATAGAGCTCCAGTTCACAACAGTCATCTCCCTGCGAGAAAACAGTTGGTGATAGTGGGTGGAAAAATATTTACCAATTTATATTGGAACCAAGGTCAACGAGGCCTTAACTGGATTGGGTGTGAAAAGCTAGAATTACAAAAACCAGCAAAGAAATATAACAACAAACAAGGCAAAACAATATGAAGAGAGTAGCTAGAAGTCAAGTCCTCACAGACTTTAACAGCCTGTTACACCTAGCTGATTTACAGGAAACATGGTCCTGACAAGCAAGTTGTAAATTGAAAAAATAAGAATATTATAAAAACTCATTCAAAGAGATGATAAGTACAAACAAATTTTGAAGCTTGTAAAAGGAGAAACGTACAGGTAGAGCTGTAAAACTGTTACGACAGAAAAATTAAAGCAATATGCCTTCAAAATAGGAAATGCACAACTAAGGAAATGAAAAAAAAATCATCAGAAACAGGAGCTGATGCCTGTAGACAAACAAAAAAAAATGGGAGTTGCATACACAAAACCCAAATGTAAACCATCCTTAACATTTAAAGCAACCATTCATTTGAATGGTGAATGCAATGGTTTTTAGTAGACTTCGAGAATTAAAAAATGGACCTGCAAACACCAAGACTTTTTAGAAAGCAAAAATGAGTTGTCCCCATTGAAGAATTTCCTAAATTGTGAAGACTCTTCAAAATTATTGTACGAATTCAAACGCCACTGAAGTGCATTGACCATATTGCTAAGAAATAACATTTTTCTTCAAAAAACCACCCAAAGCAATTGTATTAACAAAGTCTGTCAAACTTCTCTCTCAGGAAAAGGAAAAAAGGGCTTTTATTTAACCTTAGCCTTTTTACACCAGATGTCTATTTCTTGGTAATTGTAGCTTGTTTGGTATATGAGTAGCCCTGACAGCTCCATTGTCTTCCTCGGTGTCAGTGGAACCATCCAAAGTACTGAGTGGCACTGTAATCACAGGTTTGTCTCAGATCTGTGACTCTGTTTTTGCTTAAATGTCTCCATGTTATTCACACTTGCAGCTGCTGTGCCTGCCTCACGCATGCCACAGAAATTCATGAGTCACACTGAAACAACACTTGAGTGACAATTGGAAAAGGTCATTAATGTTTTAGCATAGCAGTGGCCACGCTGTCAGTTATCAAATGCCATTTGCTGGAAAAAAAAATGTTGCTTTTGTCATCAGGAAAAGGCTGAATGGTGTCACCCAGTTTGTCTTTGATGGAGCGGCAAAGATCAACCTTCAGTCTGTGCAGCTCAAGGCGAGAGGAAAAGAACAAAGAGTATGTTAGATTGAGGTGAACTCAGGTCACCAGCAGCACACACTTCGTCAGTGTGTTTGAAATGAATCATTTTACTTTGAAAAGGCAAATCAGCTTCTGAATCAGCAAAGGGAGATTTAAGATTATTGCTGCCTCTTTATTCCGTGATGAAACTACAGTTACAGCATGCCGGGTGTGGATCACATTTTCTGTTTATTATGCTGTTTTACTAGAAAAGGCCTGATCTGAAGCATCAGATCACAGGGAGCTTTCAAGAGTCTCTGGGTATGTCTGAATTGGCAGAGTTTCTATTGACAGAGCTACAAGTCTCTGTGGAGGTGCCTTTAATGGCATCATAGAGAAAAAAGGCAAGAGATTAATAGAGAGGGAGGATAAAGAGGGGAGGTGGAATCATCATCAGAAATTTCTGATTTACAGCTATGCCTGAGAATGAAGAGGAGAAAATTGTTACTTGAGTGCCGGTGCTGCAGGTCTGCATGAGGTATGAGGATGCCGCAAAGCAGACCTTTTGAGCTGTAGTCAAATGAATCATCTCAAGCAAAATAATCCTCAGCATGGTTCTCAGTACCGGTGTTGACAGGAACAGATGCAACCCCACCACATAGCTCACACTACTCTATTGATCTCTCATCAGTTTGCTGCTGCTAGAGCTGCCACCTGAACGCTGATGCTTCGAACTGTCAAAGATTCAAGTTGATTATTATCCACATTGGCTGATGTGAGAAGCTAAAATCTGAAGTGAAAAATTACAGACCAAGCCAATGGAAGTGTACTTTAAAAACTGACTTCAAGTGCCTCCTACCTGTATTATGATTACATGCCTGTGGAAATTTACATGGAACTTTCTGAAAAATTTATAAATTCAGTGACTAATTTCACAACGCATTTATTATCAAGTGTTTATTTTATAATAGTTCTCTCTTGGATTTTTGTCGGTCAGCCCTTCGCAAACTATAATGCAGAGAGCGACTTTTATTGTTGCTCACTGCAAACTTTTTTGTTGCAGGTAATTATTTAAAATTTGACAAAAGATTGTAGAGCACAAATTAGAAAAAGCAACATAAAATTGTTATTTATAGCCCACAGCTTTATTCTAATGGTTGTTTTGTTTTGAGATTCAAATAACAAATACCTCATTACTAAACTCCTTATGGTCATGGTGACATTTTTAAAGATTGAAAAAATACTAACTTTTTTCAGAATGACCCTTTGAGTCCTTCTAGTAGCCATTCATACCCCTTTTCAGATAGAAGCTAGTTTGGGACTAGAGCAAAACTAAGCACCACTCTCTGTTTCCACTGCAAAAACACTGGTGCTCAGCTCAAGTAACTGGTGTTGGTGCCTTATTTATTTATTTATTTATTTTCTTGTTCCAGTACAAACTTGGTGTGGCTTGCAGCACCAGTGATATCACAGGCCAGAGGGGGGCACACCCACTTTTTTCCAGAGCACTCTAATGTCTGTAAAATTTATGTTAAACCAAATTGGTACCTTCAGGAGTTAAACTTAGCACTGGTCAAGAGCATCAGCTTCATCACCATCAGTCTTGCCAGGTTGGTGGAAAAGAGGTATCTGTGGCCCTGGGCTATTCTTTGGGATCCACTTCAGAAGATTAATAAAACTGAGGCTTGTGATTTTGTAAAAGGATGGATGACACTTGCATGCATCTCATTTACATTATACAAATATCTGACTACATCAAAAGTCAGAAAGTTCCCATATACTCATACTGAAAGTAGGGATGTACCAATACAGCTTTTTTAATGTCCAATCTGATCCAATTTTTTGAAATTTGAGTATCAGCTGATACTGACACAAAACTGATATGCAGTTTGTGTCCTGATTAAAATCAGCATCCTCTTTTTATGGTATTTTTGCAAATGTTTAAGGTTGGCGATATTAACGTTATAAAACTACACTGTTACAACTAAAGTTTTATATATATATATATATATATATATATATATATATATATACTGTATATATATATATATATATATATATATAGTATATATATATATATATATATATATATATATATAATAGTGGTGCTGCTGTTATTGTGTTAATCACCCGTTAATGCTTTGCCCCCATTAAAGGCAAATTTTGTGATTGCAGTAAACAGCAGTTAACGGCAGAAAGCACAAACAGTACTTTTTGGCCTAGCAGCTCTCCGTACCAAAGCCATTCTGGCCACAGACACTGTGCACACCATGCAGACATTGCAAAGTCAAACAGGCTGGATTACAGCAATGGATATCCCCAAAGTGCTGTCATGTTTAAGTTTATAACGTTATCTGTCGGAGTTCTCACCTGGATAATTGTTACAGCCTTCCCCAAAACTTTGCCTGGATGTTTGGTTGTTCTTCTTCTGTGAAAGCTAGTTAGCTGGCTAGTAATTATATACTAGGTTATAGCTGGCCTCCAGCAGCTGACCCAGACAGAATTTTGCCTGTTTTTATTCTCATAGCTTTGGGTCCAACTGTTGGTAAGATAAGATAAGATAAGATAAGCCTTTATTAGTCCCACAACGGGGAAATTCCAGGATTGCAACAGCACAGGGATAGCAACACTCAGAGCAACGATCAGAAGGCAAGAAAAAAAAGCAAACAAACAAGAGCAGCTAATATACATATGTACATATTACTATAAAATATATATATACACACACAGAGACACACAGTGCAGAGCATTGTAGCTGGATGGAATAAATATATGAATATATAAACACAGTGCGGAGCATTGTAGCTAGATGGAATAAGTATGTAGATATATAAACACCCACAGTACGGAGCATTGCAGCTAGGTCAGGGATGTCAAAGTCAAATACACAGAGGGCCAAAAAACCAAATCTGTTACAAGCCGAGGGCCGAAATGGTTGAATGTTTATTAAAACATATTGAAATGATTACAAATAGCCTTTTGAACCAAGACCTAACACAGTGTACTGTACGGTATATTATTTAATGACTGAATGAATAATCCAATATTTTTATGGCTCTGTCAGTAATTTCAAGTGAAAACATTTTTTAACAGGCTCACAGACAAAAACAAACTTTCTTCAAAGAAAAATTGCATGTCCTGTACATTAAATGAATAAAGAAATACAGTGGGGCAAAAAAGTATTTAGTCAGCCACCAATTGTGCAAGTTCTCCCACTTAAAAGATGAGAGAGGTCTTCAATTTTCATCATAGGTATACCTCAACTATGAGAGACAAAATAAGAAAAAAAAAATCCAGAAAATCACATTGTCTGATTTTTAAAGAATTTATTTGCAAATTATGGTGAAAAATAAGTATTTGGTCAATAACAAAAGTTCATCTCAATACTTTGTTATATACCCTTTGTTGGCAATGACAGAGGTCAAACGTTTTCTGTAAGTCTTCACAAGGTTTTCACACACTGTTGCTGGTATTTTGGCCCATTCCTCCAGGCAGATCTCCTCTAGAGCAGTGACATTTTGGGGCTGTCGCTGGGCAAAACGGACTTTCAACTCCCTCCAAAGATTTTTTGTGGGGTTGAGATCTGGAGACTGGCTAGGCCACTCCAGGATCTTGAAATGCTTCTTACGAAGCCACTCCTTCGTTGCCCAGGCGGTGTGTTTGGGATCATTGTCATGCTGAAAGACCCAGCCACGTTTCATCTTCAATGCCCTTGCTGATGGAATGAGGTTTTCACTCAAAATCTCACGATACATGGCCCCATTCATTCTTTCCTTTACACCAGGGGTGTCAAACTCAAATTCACAGTGGGCCAAAATTAAGCAGTGAAGTAAAGTCATGGGCCAAACTCAATATTTATTGAAAAATTAACTGCAACTGATATGTAATGTTTAACCTTTTCATATGGAAACAAACTTTAGTTTTGCTTAAACACAGAATCTGGAACAACCAAAGCATGATATTACAAACACATGAGAAATTAAATTTGAAATAAAAGACACATCAGTGGTATTCATTTCTTATTTAAATAAATAAATAAAGTATGTCTCTCCCCGTATCCTTTCAAGTTCCTTTTTAAAGTAAATCTTTTTCAAAGCCAACAACAAACGAACCAAAAATAATAATGTCATTCAATAAAAATCCAACATTTCAACTATTAACAGACCATGCCTTGCAGTAGAAAAAGTGCATAAATAACAGATATATTCAAGCTCAGTTTGCTACACTCTGATTTACTCTGCACATTGGTCTAAGCCAGATACCTGGCATCTTTTCTTAGCTGCAAGTTCATCAATGTCTGGGGTCAGGCTCTGAGCTGAGGAAAACCTCAGGACGGAGTGAAGGTGTTCATCAGTGAGTCGACTTCTGTGAGGTGTTTTGTTCACCTTCATCATAGAGAACAGTTGTTCACATAGATATGTGCTGCTGAACATTGAGAGCATCTGAGCAGCTTGGGTGCGTAATTGAGGCATTGTGTCGGGGAGGAAACATGGAAACAGCGCAGCACCAACAGAGTCATATTTTGATTTGAGCATGTCATTACATTGGAGTTCAATTAGCTCCATTTGGAGGCTGGTTGGTGCGCTTTCCACGTCGATCGCAAACGGGTTACTGAGCAGTTCAAATCTCCCTTTCTGAGCCTCAAAGTCGGCAAATCGCCGGGAAAACTCGACACTGAGCGCGTTGATTTTTTCAGCAAACTGTGCGCTAGGCAGCACGGCAGGAGAAATTTGCTCTGCCATGGTTTGGCAGCACGGAAAATGACCCAAGTTTCCTTGCAGCATCTGAGTCTTCCACAGACACAACTTAGTTTTAAAGGCCCTCACTGCTGCGTACATGTCTGTGATGATGTGGCCCTGCCCCTGAAGCTGCAGGTTAAGCACATCGAGATGGCTCACAATGTCAGACAGAAATGCAAGCTCACACAGAAACTTTTTATCTCTCAGCTCTGTTGTGTCCTTCCCTTTGTTTTCCATAAACTGACAGATTTCCTCACGTAGCTCAAAACATCTGTTCAGTACTTTTCCTCTGCTTAGCCATCTCACCTCTGTGTGATAGGGCACATCTCTGTATTCTGAATCCAACTCCTCCAGAAAAGACTTGAACTGCCGGTGATTCAAACCTTTGGCTCTTATGAAGTTGACTACTCGTTTTATAGAGCTCATGACATGTTCCATTTGCAGAGCTTTGCCACAGAGCGCTTCCTGATGTATGATACAGTGATAAACTGTAAGTTCACCTGCATCTTCCTCCCGCATCTTCTCCTGAATCCTGCCGACCAATGCACTCTTTTGACCGCACATCGCGGGCGCACCATCTGTCGTCAGTCCCACAAGTTTATCCCAAGGCAGGCTCATTTCAGTTATACATTTGGATACCTCTTCAAAGATATCTTTTCCTGTGGTGGTGCCATGTATTGATTTTAATCCTAAAAGTTCCTCTGTGACGCACAGGCTCGAGTCTACTCCACGGATGAAGATTGACAGCTGGGCAGTATCAGACGTGTCGCTGCTCTCATCCACAGCAAGGGAGTATGCAATAAAATCTTTTCCCTTTTTTATTAGTTGTTCATGTAGATTAGTGGAAAGCTCACACACGCGCTCAGCCACGGTGTTTCTGCTCAGGCTCACATTTAAAAATTCTTGCTTTTTATCTGGGCACACGATGTCGCAAACTTTGACCATGCACTTTTTGACAAACTCTCCCTCATTAAAGGGCCGGGCTGATTTTGCTATCTCTGCTGCCACAATAAAACTGGCCTTTACAGCAGCTTCACTTTTTGATTTTGCTTTCATGAACATAGTCTGCCGACAAACCAGACTTCTTTTCATCTCCTCCACCTTCTGCAGCTTCTGCTTTACGTCCAGGTCCTTGTACTTTTCATAATGTTTTGTTTCATAGTGTCTTCTTATGTTATATTCTTTCATTACAGCCACGTTCGCTCCGCACACAAGACAAACAGGTCTGTCCTTTATATTCGTGAACAGATAATCTGCCTCCCACCTGTCTTGAAAGCTCCTGTTGTCCATCTTTCGTTTGGCCATTTTTGTGGAGGGTGAAATTAATTTGTCCGATGTGACTGGAGCATGGTTGTCAATGACTGTCAACAGAAAAAAGGAGCGCTTGCCGGTTTCGACTGCACGCCAACATACTAGCAAAGCATTGTGGGATTTGTAGTATTAGCGGTACAGTATATACCGCGGGCCAGCTCTAATGCACATTTGATATGATCTCGCGGGCCAATTATAATTACACTGTGGGCCAAATTTGGCCCGCGGGCCTGAGTTTGACACATGTGAGCTAGGTGGAATAAATATGTAAATATATAAACACACACAGTGCGGAGCAATGTAGCTAGATGGAATAATATGTAGATATATAAACACAGTGCGGAGCATTGTAGCTAGATGGAATAAATATATGGAATAAATATATAGATATATAAATATAAACACACCCAGTGCGGAGCATTGTAGCTAGATGGAATAAATATGTAAATATATAAACACACACAGTGCAGAGCATTGTTGCTAGATGGGATGAAACAGCATAACCGTCTACTTAGTTATCCTACATGGTATGATTATGTGCCCATTCATATTCTCACCCTCCATAGCGACCGGTATTTTCCTAGTTGTATGCCGGAGGGGACCATTGTGTAAGTCTATTGCATCTTTTGCATTCAAAAAACTATTAGTTTGCTACGTCTTTTTGCTATCTCTGCGAACAGCCCTGCTTAGGTTGTACAGTCTGACAGCCGTTGGTAGGAAGGACCTGCGAAACCTCTCGGTTGTGCACCTGGGATGATGTAGTCTGCTGCTAAATGAGCTCCTCAGTGCATTCAGTATGTCCTGCATAGGGTGGAACTCGGACTCCAGCAGAGATGACAGTTTAGCCACCGTCCTTCTCTCTCCTATCTCCTCCACCGGATCAAGGCGCTGCCCCAGGACAGAGCTAGCTTTCTTGATCAGTTTGTTCAGTCTCTTCCTATCGGCTGCAGTAATGCCACTGCCCCAGCAGACCACTCCAAAAGTGATGGCTGATGCCACCACCGTGTCATAGAATGTCTTCAGCAGTGCCCCTTGTACACCAAAAGACCTGAGTCTCCTCAGCAGGAACAGCCTGCGCTGTCCCATCTTGTAGAGTGCGTCAGTATTGTGTGACCAGTCTAGTTTATTGTTCAGATGAACACCCAAGTACTTATAGGATGTCACCATCTCGATGTCTGTTCCCTGTATATTTACTGGTGCTGTGAGGGGTTGCCCATGCCTGCGGCAGTCCACCACCAGCTCCTTAGTTTTCCTCGCGTTGATCTGGAGGCAGTTCCAATGGCACCAGTCCACGAAGTCCTGGATAAGCCCTCTGTACTCAGCTTCATCTCCATTGGAGATGAGACCAACGATCGCAGAGTCATCAGAGAACTTCTGTAGATGGCAGTGTGTTGTGTTGTGTGAGAAGTCCGCAGTATAAAGAGTGAACAGGAAGGGAGCCAGCACCATTCCCTGGGGGGCCCCCGTGCTACAGATGATCGTGTCGGACACACAGTCCCGGGTTCTCACAAACTGAGGCCGGTTCGTGAGGTAGTCCAGGATCCATGATGACAGGTGCTGGTCCACCCCTGCACGCAGCAGCTTGTCCTTCAGGATCATCGGTTGGATGGTGTTGAAAGCACTGGAGAAGTCAAAGAACATGATCCTCACCATATTCCCGGGCTTCTCCAGGTGGGACAGAGAACGGTGAAGGAGGAAGATCACCGCATCCTCCACCCCAATGTCATGCTGGTAGGCGAACTGGAGTGGATCCATCGCTGGTTCCACCAGGGGGCGGAGGTGAGCAAGGAGCAGTCTCTCCAGGGTCTTCATCAAGTGGGACGTCAAGGCCACCGGTCTGTAGCTGTTCAGGTCTTTGGGGTGGGAAGTTTTTGGTACAGGTACCACACAAGATGTTTTCCACAGCTGTGGTTCCCTCCCCAGCTTCAGGCTCAGGTTGAAGATGTACGTCACAATCCCACACAGCTGGTCTGCACAGGACTTGAGGAGCTTTGCGCTGATGCCGTCCGGTCCCGATGTCTTCTTCGCCTTGATCTTCCTCAGCTCCGTCCTCACCTGGGTCCTGGTCAGGGTCAGGATGGGGGGCTGTGTGTTGGGAGTGGGGGGGGGGGTGTTGGTGGAGTGGGGAGTGGGCAGCAGGACTTGATTTCTTTAGAGGCAGCAGTGGTTGTTGTGCAGTCAGGGGGGAGGGCGGTTGGTCAAACCTATTGAAAAACAGATTCAGGTTGTTTGCCCACTCCCTGCCCCCCGTGGCCTGGGGGGAGGTATTTTGGAGCCCAGAGATGGTTTTGAGGTTTCTCCAGACCCCGCTGATGTCGCTCTGTTGCAGCTTGTCCTCCATCTTCTTCCTGAAGCTGTCCTTGCCTTCTCTGATCTTTCTCCTCAGCTCCCTCTGTACGGACTTCAGCATCTCCCTCTTCCCCTGGTACTCCTTGGTGAGTACCAGTTTAAAAAATTCTCAAGCTGTGTTCGTAATGTCTATTCACTCCCCTGCCGTTTTTGCAGCATGGTGGGTTGTCATCATGGGTGAGATAGTTGTTTTTTTATGTTTGCAATTTTTCTGCTTAAAAGGAAATTGTGTCTGTTGTGACACATGAGGTTTTGTGTTGATCTACTTAAAAGCGGTGGATGTTTGCTATGGGAGAAAGAGCAAGCTTCTTTTGTGGCTGCCGGCTGGTTGTTATTCAGTAGCATTATTGAGCCTTGGCATTCTGTTGTTTGCACATGCAGAAATACTTTTGAGAATTTTCTGGAAAATATTCTGGATAGTATTTCTCATTTTGAATATGATGAAAGCTTTAATAAACCTGCAGGTGAAGACAGCAAGCATCCATTCAGTGATGGATTGCAATACTTGACACTGTAGAGGGTGCGAATGAAAGGATGTGGAGGTGAGGCATGAGCGTAGGTCAGCACAGATTCTTTATTTACCCTCTAACATGAATACAGCCTACTGGCCCCAGCGTGGCTGCTGGGGCCCAGTTAGTCGTGATGAGAGTAGAAGTGTAAGAATGAAGAGAGAGATGAGGAAGAGCCGCTCTTTTATACCGTCAAACAGACAGAGAGAATGCATGGCATATTAGCATATCAATTGTCATCTAATACCATTGGTAAATACACATGATTAGCATGACATTGGCTGGCACAAAGATGTATGCATTCAGTCCCGTCTGACTGTCTCCTGTGGTTCTTTTGGTCGTGTGTCAATTGTCCTCTGCTTCCTCCAAGCCCTTGCTGGGTGTGAGGCCGGTTCCAGAAGAATGTCCCAGAGGAATATCTCCCCGCTGTGTTTAGACTCACCACAACACTAACAATGATGCACTGATCCCTAAGCACATAGATCGGTCTTTTATTAATTATATGTACACTACCGTTCAAAAGTTTGGGGTCACTTAGAAATTTCCTTATTTTTGAAAGAAAAGCACTGTTTTTTTCAATGAAGATAACTTTAAACTAATCAGAAATACACTCTGATATCTAATATGCATTGCTAATGTGGTAAATGACTATTCTAGCTGCAAATGTCTGATTTTTGGTGCAATATCTACATAGGTGTATAGAGGCCCATTTCCAGCAACTATCACTCCAGTGTTCTAATGGTACAATGTGCTTGCTTATTCCATCAGAAGGTTAATGGATGATTAGAAAACCCTTGTGCAATCATGTTAGCACAGCTGAAAACAGTTTAGCTGGTTAGAGAAGCTATAAAACTGACCTTCCTTTGAGCAGGTTGAGTATCTGGAAAAAAATATTATTTCAAATACAAATCATTATTTCTAACCTTGTCAATGTCTTGACTATATTTTCTATTCATTTTACAACTCATGGTGGTAAATAAGTGTGACTTTTCATGGAAAACACAAAATTATTGTCTGGGTGACCCCAAACTTTTGAACGGTAGTGTACATATTCATGTCAACGTTGCATGCTCTCTTGGGTATTCAATCAATTGTGTTTTCAGTCCACTAGATGGCACAAAGCAAGCACCCAGTCAAGTGAAGTCATAGCTTGTCTCAAGGGATTTGCAGCCAGTTTTGAAAATTAGGAAGCAGTTAACTCAAAGTTAGCTCAAATGTTGGGCCTTTTTTGGATTTTATAACAAACATGGAAGAAAAGACCTTGACATAACACACAACCCACAAGAAGTGGTGCGTGAAAAAAAACCAAACAAACAAACAAACAAG
Organism: Pholidichthys leucotaenia; assembly: GCA_020510985.1. Lineage (NCBI taxonomy): Eukaryota > Metazoa > Chordata > Actinopteri > Cichliformes > Pholidichthyidae > Pholidichthys > Pholidichthys leucotaenia. The sequence continues at coordinate 133,847,001 of CM035846.1, forward strand.
GTTGCCAGCACATGTCTCAGAGCAGCGTTAGAAACGGCTAAAAAGCTTGCAAGCAGCACTGGCGAAAAAGTAAGGAATGTTTATTATGAAGCACTTTTTAGACTAGAAAAGCACTCGGAGAGCGCAGACCTCCGCCAAGCGCCACAGTTCCCCCCATACAGTGTTTGTGTGTACGTTTTCAGATTCCTTGACCATGAAAACATATGACTAGCAATTGGATTGACAATGATAGGATTAGTGGTTCAGTAGTTATTCACGAAAATGGCATTTTCCATAATGGCGGCCACAGTTCCCCCCATACAGTGTCTGTGTGTACGTTTTCAGATTCCTTGACCATGAAAACATATGACTAGCAATAGGATTGACAATGATAGGATTAGTGGTTCAGTAGTTATTCACGAAAATGACATTTTCTGTAATGGCGGCCACAGTTCCCCCCATACAGTGTTTGTGTGTATGTTTTCAGATTCCTTGACCATGAAAACATATGACTAGCAATTGGATTGACAATGATAGGATTAGTGGTTCAGTAGTTATTCACGAAAATTGCATTTTCCGTTATGGCGGTTTTCTTCTGGACGGTGATCCGGATCACCACCAAAATGTAATCAGCTGTAGGATACCCCATTTCTGACAATCTGTGAAAATTTCATGAAAATCCGTCCATAAGTTTTTGAGTTATCTTGCTAACAAACAAACAAACAAACAAACAAACAGACAGACAGACAGACAGACAGACAGACAAACCAACGCCGATGATCACATAACCTCCTTGGCGGAGGTAACAAATATAGTCACAAAGCACTGTACAATAAAGTCAAGTAAAAGGAATTTGGTGGATAAAAACAATTTAAAAAATGCAAATAATTTAAAAATTGACTTACCATTAAAAAGCAGTTGAATTAAAACTCAACTGAAAGCCTCCTTAAGCAAAGCAGTTTACAGCTGCTTTTTAAAAGATTCCACAGACTCAGAAAAGTGACATGGTCTCTCATGCGCCGCGTAATGTACGGTCGGAGCATTCTGTCATGGTCTCTTGTGGGCCATTACGCGGCGCACGAGAGAGGGAATGAAGAACTCAAGTGCTGGAGTAGATTGTGCCATTTATTAACATAAACAGTAACAAATTAACAAGTCCAGTACCACACAAATGCAGACAGTTGAAAAGATGGAATAATGGCCACCAGACAAACAGGGAAGCCACCCGGATGTCCCACAGCCTGGGGAGATGCCTGGTGCTGACGTAAGCAGAGCACACAGAAGAAGGCACACGTACTCACGGCTGTGAAGATCCGAGGCTGTCCGTGTCGTCTGGTGAGCGGGGAATAAAGGCAGAGTCAGACACTAACATTAAGGAATCCTCCGTCTTAAAATGTTAGGCTGAAAGTATGCAGGAGGTCGTACAACATTCATGGAGGTACACGCTCCCACGAATGAGGGTGAATGCTCTGACAATCTCTTTTCCCAAACGCAGCGTATTTATTATCCTGATGCAAATGGGAAAAGAGATTGCCGGTGTGAGGAAGCGTGGGCTGGACGTGTTTGACCCAGGTGTGTAGGAGTGCGTGTATGAGCGTGTGAATGGGAATGAATGGAGTGTGAATGTATGTGTGTGAGAACACCCAAGATGAAGCACAGCTGACGGCATTTGACAGGAGGAGGGGCCGTGCCCGAGCCGTCAGGATAATAAGTCAGAACGGGGTTTGGAACACCAAACCCAGATTCATGACAGAAAAGCATAGCTGGGGTGGATATGTATTCCAAACAACACCGTTCACCACCCTCCCTGTGTGCAGAGACGAGTCTTCACAGAAAATGAAGCCCTGAGAACACTTTACTATATGAACGAGATGTCAACAATTTTACTTTGGGACATGATTTGAGGTTGAATCAGATGAAAAAGTTTGAAATATATGGGATCGCGATTCCTGGCGATCTGTCCAGGGTGTACCCTGCCTCTTGCCCAAAGATGCTGGGATAGGCTCCAGCCTCCCGCGACCCGAAAAGGATTAAGCGGAAGAAGGATGGATGGGATCACAATTCTCGATACCACGATATCATGATTATAGGTGAATCGTGATAGGATTGTATCGTGACCTAACTATTGCGATCCTAATCAAATTGCAAGATCCCTCACGAATCCCACCACTAATATACCTACACTATTTACAAAATTTTGTGGCTATTTGGCTTTCGGGTGAAATTTTTGGAAAATGTAAAAGTTCACGCTACAGTGATATTATATCATTAAAGTAGGGCATTTAAGTAGAAGCATGCAATGGTGATTTCCTCATTTCAAATAATTTATTGAAACAAAAGCCAATAGCAATGGTGGGTATACCACAACAAAAAATGTCAATGTCTCAATAACTTGTCATGTGCCCTTGAGCATCAATTACAGCTTGACAAAGATGTCTCATGCTGTTAGCAAGTCGACTCACATTCTGCTGAGGCATGGCATTCCTTTCTTCTTTAAGGGAGACCCTCAGATCACTGAGGTTGTGGGGTGCAGGGTTACGGGCCTCTACACAGCGACTCAGCTAATTCCATAGGTTTTCCATGGGATTCATGTCTTGAGCAAGTGCAGACGACTCCATTTGAGGTGCCCCAGTCTCCAGCAGCTATTCCCTAATGATGCAACCTCGATGAGCTGGAGCATTGTCATCCATGAAGATGAAATTAGGCCTGCGTTGTTCATGCAGGGGCACAGGGACTGGCTTAATGATGTTATTCAGGTAGTATTGGCTTGTCACTGTACCATTCACAAAGTGTAGGGCAGTTCGGTATTGACGAGACACACTTGCCCAGACTGTAACACCACCACCACCAAAGGCTCTTCTGGTGACAACAGTGGCTGATGCATAGTGCTCTCCTTGACATCTCCAACATCATTGATGGCAATCATTTTTGTTCAACATGAATTGACTTTCATCAGAGAACAGCACTGAGGCCCACTGCTCCCTTGTCCAGCGTAAATGCTCCTTGGCTCATGCAAGACGATGACGCCTGAGCCTGGTGGTGTAAGTAAATAAGTAAAATTTATTTTTATAGCACTTCTCACAAAAAGAAACTCAAAGTGCCTCACAATAAAATAAAACACACATTCACAAATACAACAATAACAGCATTAAAAATAAAAACATTAAAGCATAACATTGGCATTAAAAACAGAAAAACTGTAACCCATTATCAAACTTAAAAGCCTGTTTAAACAGCAGTGCCTTCAGCTGCTTTTTAAAACCGTCTACTGAGTCTACTGAGCACAAAGACAGTGGTAGAGCATTCCACAGTTTTGGTGCCACTGCCGGAAAGGCTCTATCACCTCAATTTTTAAAATGGGTTTTAGGGCCAGTAAAAGTTGATCTGAGGACCTCAGAGACCTTGCACTTTAAGCAGCTCAGTGATATATTTGGGGGCCTGCTCATGAATGGCTCTAAAAACATGAACTAAAATTTTAAAATGAATCCTAAAACAAACTGGGAGCCAGTGAAGTGCTGCTAAAACCGGTGTAATGTAAACCCTTTTCTTAGTGTGGGTTAAAAGGTGGTCAGGTACCCTTGCAGGTCATCTAGCATGATGACCATGCTGATGTAAATGGTTTTAAATAGTCTGACGTGACACTTGGGTACCTCTCACCTCCCTTAAATGTGCCTGGAGCTGAGCCGCATTCATCGTCCGGCTCCGTAGGGCACTGTTCCCAATGAAGCGGTCATCAACGTGGGATGTGGCCAAAGGACATCCACTTCTATGCTTTTCTGTGACTCTTCCAGTCTCTCTGTATCTCTGTTGCAACCTGCTGATGACACTCTGTGACACTCTAAGGTCAGTGGCCACTTCCCTCTGAGAACATACTGTTTGAAGCCTCGCAATGGTGAGGTACTGTTGATCAATTGTTAGGTGTCGTCTTGGTCTCATGATGTCAAAATCTGAACAGCATGATGAAGAGGACTGTTTAAATACCAATTCTACAGTGGATATAAAAAGTCTACATATCCTTGTTCAAATGCCAGGTTTTTATGATGTAAAAAAATGAGACCAAGATAAATAATTTCAAAACTTTTTCCACCATTAATGTGACCTATAATCTGTACAACCCAAATGAAAAACAAACTGAAATCTTTGAAGAGGAAAAATTAAAAAAATAAACAACTTACAATAACCTGGTTGCATAAATATGCACACCCTTAAACAAATCTGTTTTTGCAGCACCTTTGCCTTTTATTACAGCACTCAGTCTTTTTGGGTAGCAGACTGTCAGTGTGGCACATCTTGATGTGGCAATATTTGCCCACTCTTCTTTGCAAAAACTCTCCAAATCTGTCAGATTGCAGGGGCATCTCCTTTGCACAGCCCTCTTAAGATCACCTCACAGATGTTCGATTGGATTCAGGTCTGTACTCCGACTGGGCCATTCCAAAACCTTAATCTTCTTCTGCTGAAGCCATTCTTTTGTTGATTTGATGTGTGCTTTGGATCATTGTCATGCTGAAAGATGAAGTTCCTCTTCATCTTCAGCTTTCTAGCAGAAGTCTGAAGGTTTTGTGACAACACTGACTGGTATTTGGAACTGTTCATTATTCCGTCCACCTTGACTAAGGCCCCAATTCCAGCTGAAGAAAAACAGTCCCAATGCATGATGATGCCACCACCATGCTTCACTGTAGGTATGGTATTCTTTTGGTGATGAGCAGTGTTGTGTTTGTGCCAAATATACCTTTTGGAATTATGGCCAAAAAGTTTAACCTTGGTTTCATCAGACCATACCACATTTTCCCACATGCATCTAGGAGATTTCAAATGTGTTTTTGCAAAATGTAGCTAGGCTTGGATGTTTTTCTTTGTAAGATAAAACTTCCATCTTGCCACCCTACTGTCAGGACTCCTGTCTGCCCTATTCATCTCCTGCTCATTCCCCTCTGATTAGATTTGTCCTGCGGTTGATTACATCACCTATCACCAATTTAGGGAGGTCCTCTATACGGGGTGCTCTCTTGTCATTCTGCCTGGTTACATTGGTTTGCTGGGCTGTATCATACTTGACCTGTTTTTAACTCCTGCCTGCCTTTCTGTGTTTTTGACTCTGACTTCTGCCCTAGGACTATGAGCCTGTCTGCCTGTTTGGACTTATTGCCTGAGCTTGAGTTGGATTTCCGTGCTTCTGACCTTTGCCTGCCTGACACCCGTTTCAGCCTCACGGATTGGATTGTTTGCCTTCCCCGGATTGTGCACATTCCCCCACTCCCAGTACATCGACTTACCTCTTTTCTCCCACTGTTCCTCCACTCCTGTCCCCTGCACTCATGCCTGAGCAGCCTGCCACGTTTCCCCGGCGGTGTATTGCCTGTGGTCCTGTACCCTGGAGTCCCTTTCTGCTTCCAATCTCCCAGGAAAGGTGAACCCTTCAATGCTCCTCTCCGCTGGAAAGACTGTAAGAAATATCATTCAATTTATTCCCAGCATTCAGGCTTTAGTTCCCCCTTTGTTCACATACTCTCCTCTGTGTTTCTCTTCCCCTCTCCAGGATTGCCAGACCACCAGCACATCCTTTCACCGGGCCTGTTTGATAAACAATTATTGTTCAAACGAAACTCAAATGGTCTCATCCGTGTCTGCTTATGAGCCTGGGTTTAGTTCACCATCTCAGAATGTAACCAGCATTCAGGCTCAGCAGACACTGTGATGGAATCGTTCGCCACCCGTCTCAATACTTTGGAGCATCAGTCTGAGCAGAATGCTTATCAATTAGAGGTGCTTCTCCAGCAAGTCTCAAAAATGTCAGACCAGTTAACTCAGTTACATATTAGTTTTCAGGGTAAGTTGGCTGTGTTGTCTGACCAGGCTCCATCTGCATCAATAATCCATCCAGGCCGTGTGTCAGTAACTTCACCCCCGCCCCCCCATTATGAAGGGAAGTTGGGGAAGCAAAGGGGTTTCTTTTCCATTGCTGTTTAGTCTTTGCCCGGTCTCCCGACAAGTTTCCTGATGATCAAAGCCATATTACTGCCAGCCATATTACATACATACTGCAGCCGATAGGAAGAGACTGAACAAACTGATTAAGAAAGCTAGCTCTGTCCTGGGGCAGCGCCTTGATCCGATGGAGGAGATAGGAGAGAGAAGGACGATGGCTAAACTGTCATCTCTGCTGGAGTCCGAGTTCCACCCTATGCAGGACATACTGAATGCACTGAGGAGCTCATTTAGCAGCAGACTACATCATCCCAGGTGCACAACCGAGAGGTTTCGTAGGTCCTTCCTACCAACGGCTGTCAGACTGTACAACCTAAGCAGGGCTGCTCGCAGAGATAGCAAAAAGACGTAACAAACTAATAGTTTTTTGAATGCAAAAGATGCAATAGACTTACACAATGGTCCCCTCCGGCATACAACTAGGAACATACCGGTCGCTATGGAGGGTGAGAATATGTATGGGCACATAATCATACCATGTAGGATAACTAAGTAGACGGTTATGCTGTTTCATTCCATCTAGCAACAATGCTCTGCACTGTGTGTGTTTATATATTTACATATTTATTCCATCTAGCTACAATGCTCAGCACTGGGTGTGTTTATATATTTATATATCTACATATTATTCCATCTAGCTACATTGCTCCGCACTGTGTGTGTTTATATACTTGCATATTTATTCCACCTAGCTGCAATGCTCCGTACTGTGGGTGTTTATATATTTACATATTTATTCCATCTAGCTACAATGCTCTGCACTGTGTGTTCATATATTCATATATTTATTCCATCCAGCTACAATGCTCTGCACTGTGTGTCTGTGTGTGTGTGTATATATATATATATTTTATAGTAATATGTACATATGTATATTAGCTGCTCTTGCTTGCTTGTTTTTTTCTTGCCTTCTGATTGTTGCTCTGAGTGTTGCTATCCCTGTGCTGTTGCAATCCTGGAATTTCCCCGTTGTGGGACTAATAAAGGCTTATCTTATCTTATCTTATCTTATCTTATTAGCTTCTTAGCCAGCCTCTTGGATGGACATGCCCTTACGTGGGCTCAGGCTATCATTACAGGTCCAAATTTCCATACTTATACCATTGGCTAATTCACTGAGGAATTTATTCAGGTTTTTGACCATTCTGACGGGGAGGGGAGCGCGTCCACATGGCTAGGTAATCTCCGTCAGGGCTCTAGCTCTGCTATGGAATGTGCTCTCATCTTCTGGGTTCTGGCAACCTAAATTCTAATCTCCGCGATGAGCTTGCCCATCTTCAAGATGAACCAGAGTCTTTAGATGAGTTTGTTTCATTGGTGATTAAACTAGACAACCGGCTTCAAGAACGAGCCAGGGAGCAACAGCCCGAGCTTCGCCCCTCCTCCCGCAAAGCAATTCCATTTTCACAGTTTCTCACGTTACCACAGACCAGTGCATCTCACGAGACTTCCGAACCTATGGCTGTCGGTCACTGTAAACTCACTCCAGCTGAATGTCAGTGGCGTTTGCCAGAAGAGTTGTGTTTGGACTGTGGACAAGCGAGTCGCTTAATAGCAAACTGACAGGCAGTAACAATAGCCCCTCTCACTCTCATCTTGCGCTTCCTATCCGGCTGATGCTCCAGAACACCCAGTTTGTTGGTACAGCTTTGGTTGATTACGGAGCTGAACAAAATTTTCTTGCTGAAAGTCTGGTTACCCAGTTTAAGATCCCCTGTGTCCTGTTGCCACAACCACAATCAGTCATCGCCTTTTCTGGCCAGCATTTCTCCTAGGTAATCAAACAAACAGTCCCTTTGTCTTTAATGGTCTCTGGTAACCATACTGAAAAGATTGCTTTTCTGGTGCTTCCTGCATCCACTTCACCTGTGGTACTTGGTTAGCCCTGGCTAAAAATTCACAACCCAGTAATAGACTGGAGTAAAGCGGAGGTTAGTTCCTGCAGCCTCTATTGTCTAGCTGCATGCCTCCAGTCTGCTGCTTGTTCACCCAGCATTCCCGTCCAGGCCACAGCACCTGAACCTTCAGATTTGTCTAGGGTTCCCTCTGAGTACTATGACCTGGCCCCTGTATTTTGTAAAGTTAAGGCTATGTCCCTGCCTCCACACCATCTGTATGACTGTTCCATTGAGCTGCTAAGGGAGCACCATTACCCGCTAGTAGATTGTACAACATACCTGCCCCAGAGCATTTGGCTATGGAAAAATACATCAAAGAATCTTTGTCCACCCGTCAGATTTGCCACTCCTCATCAGCATTGGGAGCAGGTTTCTTTTTTGTTGGGAAGAAGGATGGTTTACTACGCCCTTGTATTGACTTCTGAGAGCTTAATAAGCTCACGGTGTCATGAACACGCCCGTGAATGGGCGCAAAATAGGACACCACATGCTTGCTGTAGGTTTGCACATTTGTTAACAAAACATAAAGACATATACAATGCTGATGGAAAGGGATGACAGGTTGGCAAAAAATAGCTTATGCTATGGTGAGAATAATTGCCAGCTAACCTGGGGTAAACACAAAGGAACAGGCAGCAAAATAGCCAAACTAAGGCGAACATACAAGAACAGTGGCTCAGGAGGTAGAGCAGGTCGTCCAATAACCAGATGGTTGGCGGTTCGAATCCCGCTCTCCCTAGATATCCTGCCGTTGTGTCCCTGGGCAAGACACTTTACCCCCAATTGCTCCTGGTGGGTCTGGGCAGCGCCATGTTTAGCAGCTATGTCACCATCAGTGTGTGAATGTGTGTGTGAGTGAGTGGATAGTAGGATCTGTAAAGCGCTTTGGTCATCTAGAGATGACAATAAAAGTGCTATATACAGTAAGTGAATTCCATTTACCATTACCATTTAGCCCAGGGAAACATCACAAGAAAAAACAAACTTCCCACACACAAAGAAACGACGGGGGGGGGGGGGGGGACCCAGGAATGGAGTTACCGAAACTGGAACAAAAAACAAGATTACCAAAAGAAAACACTCATGAATACTGTTCGAATACCCCACGACATGACCCCAGCAACCGCAAAAAGGCTAAAAGCAGCAGACCCTCCCAATCACACCGATTTACCCCCTATGAAAAGAAAATGGGGAATCCTGCTTCAAATGGCCCAAGAATACAGAAAACATCACAGGGAGGTCAGCCAGGGTCACGAAATCATCAGAAAGCACATACTCCTGTGGTCAGAAAGGACGGGAACAGACATGGCTGGTGAATCATAGAACTGAATGCAAAGCAATATTGAAAGCATATGCCATGAAATGTAATATCTTGTGTAATCAGTAAAGCAAATGTATACTCATTGATTAAGAAGTATGTAATCAACAAAAATAATGAGTGTAATCCAACTGTGATTATATGTACATTTTAACTGCACAATGGAAGGTTTATGTGAGGTCAGATTGTGAAATGGTTTGCAAGACCTATTGACTAGAAAGCATGTGACAAAATGAGGAACTGAAATTGGTTGGGACAGTGAGTTGATTTATTTTGGTAATGGAAAGTGCTTAGATAAGCGAAATCAGACGGCCACGAGGAAAGAAGTGAGTGGTGCATGAGCAGCGTGTGGCCGATTCCTGGAAGTGGGGAGGGTGCGTGGCACATGGCTGTACTGGAACTTGGGAGAGAAAACATGTGCAGAATGATTTAATGTTATATAAGAGTTAGCATTAAGCCAATCACAGAAGCAAAAAAAAAAAAAAAAAAAAAAAAACTATGGGGAGATTGCTAGCCAATCACAGTTGAGTGTAAAGAAGGTATAAAAACTCTGTTCAAACGCCCCAAAATGTTCATTTTCGGCGGACTCCAAGACCCCCAGCATCCCAAGGCAGAAGAATTGAAGATAGGGAGACCGCTGCAGGAAAATTAATCAAACAACATCTCAACTCTTCAATTTTTAACAACCCTAAATCTTCTGCTGCAAGAAGGGAGAAAATAGCACTTGGGTGAAGACAGAAGAGGAAGTGGAGGCACCCCTTCCCCTCTCCGGCTGATGGCTACACAGAGCATGGGCCCCACTGATGGAAGAACAGAAGACGGAGCCTCAAGAGTCAGCTTCCCTACCTCGGCTTTTCTTCCCCTTCTCCCCGAGAAAAGGGAGCCTCGAAGGAGAAGACCAGCAATTAATCATCCCTTTTTATTCCAATTTCCCCAGCAAGGCTTTTTAGACATTTATCCACAAATTGATTAGATGTTTTTACCAGGTTTTATGATTCAAAGGGTTCCTTTTATTTTGGACTCTTTCAGATTTTTCATATTTTTGGTTGATTTTAAATTTTGATTTTCTGGACTGATCCTGGTGATTTTTGAATTTTTATATTTTTGAATGATTTCACTTTTTGATCAAATGACTGATTTTACAACTACCAACTTTTTGAATCAAGGTTTTTCAATCAGTTTTTGGTTTAATTTTGAATTTCATCATTTTGATTTAATTGACTGTTTTCATGCAAGTATATCCTGTTTTGGCTGAGCTTTGCAGATTTTCAATAAATACTAGAGCATATTAAAAGACAGTATAGGAGTTTGTGAGATCACTGATTCAGTGTCCATCTTTCCTGGGTTTTTTTTCAAGAAGGTATTTTTCTACAAGAGATGTTACATTTTTATGAGTTTTTAAAGGTTACTCTTTAAGGTGTTTTTTAAAATAGACCTCCTATAGATTAATTTTCCTGATCTTAAACATTTACCCAGATTTTACCAAGAGCAAAGCAAGACCACGAGGGGCTGTTGTTAATACCAAGGGGGTATTCCAGGTGTCTGACTGGACAGGTCACTCAGTCAGAGGTCTGGTATACAGGTAGCGGAGGTCTCCTGGTAGATAGTCGACAGTGTGGCTGGGTTAACTCTCGAGTCACCAAGCACACACACACATGTGACAGAATTTCCTATGAGGAAAATTCCTCTAGGAACTGCAAGCTGGTGAGCCTAACTTCAATCTTGAGGTACAAGGTCAAAGGGTCTTCGACAATACACTCTGTCAAAAGGCAGCAACACGGGACTCTGAGCCCAATTGATGAATGGGTGAACAGTTAATGTGGTCTTCCTGAGTCCCAGGGCCACTGGCATGTGTGCTGGAATGTTTTTGGGCAGCCTCCTCATGCCCCAGCACCAACGAAGCAGCAAGGGCAGTTCCGGCGGTGTTCCTAAGTCCCAAGACCACCGGCATCTGTGCTGGGAAATGTCGGGTGGCCTTCCCTTACCCCAAAACCAACATGACTGAAGAGGTAGTCCGTCAGGCGGTAAGTAGGGAATTCTACTCATTACCTCCACCATACATTGGACCTTGTTCTGACATATGGCATAGAAATAGAAAATCTTGTAGTGTCTCCTCATAACCCTGTACTGTCAGACCATTGTCTGTTAACCTTTGATTTTACTATTTCTGACTATTTGGATCCTAAAGAAAAATATTATCACAGTAGATGCCTCTCAGATGATGCTGTTTTCAAATTTATGCAGATTGTTTCCTCTATGCCATGTGTCAACACAACGGAAATAAGCTATAGACAGCTTGCTCCTTCTGTAATTGATAACATGGTGGATAGTGTTTCAGCTTCTCTGCATCAGGCTCTAGACTTGGTGGCCCCCTTAAAAAAGAAAAAGTCTAATCAGAGATTTCTAACTCCTTGGTTCAACACAGAAACTTGTAGCTTAAAACAGAAGACTCGTCAATTAGAAAGAAAATGGCGCTCTACTAATTTAGATGAAATCTATTTAGCTTGGAGAAATCATCTTTTAATTTATAAAAAATCTCTTAGAAAAGCTAGAACAAGTTATTACTTTGCATTAATAGAAGAGAACAAGAATAATCCCAGGTTTCTTTTCAGTATTGTAGCCAGGTTGACAAAGAGTCAGGACTCTGTTAATCCTAGCATTCCCTTAGAGCTTACTAGTCAGGACTTTATGAACTTTTTCAATAATAAAATTTCATCCATCAGAGATAAAATCAATCAGATTCTTCCCACAGTTAACTTAAATACTGTAACTACTACAACTCCTTCTTTTGATGTCTGTCTTGATGAGTTTACTCCAATCGACCTTTGTGAGTTAGACAAAATAGTTTCCTCATCCAAACCTTCAACTTGTCTTTTAGACCCTATTCCTACCAGGTTATTTAAAGAAGTCTTCCCACTTATTGGTAGCTTTATTCTTCATATAATCAATTCTTCATTAACTTTAGGCCATGTACCGCAGGCTTTTAAAACGGCTGTAATTAAACCCTTACTCAAAAAGCCAACGCTAGATCCAGGAGCTTTAGCTAACTATAGACCAATCTCTAATCTCCCTTTCATTTCAAAAATCTTAGAAAGAGTTGTTGCTACACAATTATTTGACCACCTGCAGGGGAATGGTTTACTTGAAGAGTTTCAATCTGGGTTTAGAATCCATCATAGTACTGAAACAGCCTTAGTGAAGGTCACTAACGACCTCCTCATTGCATCTGATAATGGACTAGTTTCTGTACTTGTCCTTTTAGACCTTAGTGCAGCTTTTGATACTATCGATCATAATATTCTTCTTGATAGATTAGAACACTATGTTGGACTTAATGGAACTTCGTGGCAGTGGTTTAGATCTTATTTATCTGATAGGTTCCAGTTTGTTCATGTAAATAATGAGTTTTCTTTCAATTCAAAGCTTAGTCATGGAGTTCCACAGGGATCTGTGCTAGGCCCTACTCTTTTTAGTTTTAGTTTATATATGCTTCCGTTAGGCAACATTATTAGAAAGCACTGTATACATTTTCATTGTTATGCAGACGACACACAATTATACCTGTCAATGAAGCCAGATGATAGTAATCAATTAGACAAGTTAGAAGCCTGTCTTAAGGAAATCAAAGCTTGGATGACTTGTAATTTCCTGCTATTAAATTCAGATAAGACTGAAGTCATTCTTGTTTGTCCAAAAAACCTTAGAAATTCCTTTCCAAATCAAACTTTCAGTTTGGATGCAGTTACTCTTTCTCTTAATAGCTCTGTGAGGAACCTTGGAGTTATTTTTGATCAGGATTTGTCCTTCAATTCACATATTAAATTTGTTTCTAAGACTGCCTTCTATCATTTGCGTAATATTGCCAAGATTAGGAGCATCTTTTCTCAGAGTGATGCTGAGAAGCTGATCCACGCTTTTGTTAGCTCAAGATTAGATTATTGTAATTCTGTATTATCAGGCTGTCCTAAAACATCTTTAAAAAGTCTTCAGCTGATCCAAAATGCTGCAGCAAGAGTTTTAACAGGTACTAGAAAGAGAGATCATATCTCTCCGGTTCTGGCCTCCCTTCATTGTCTTCCCATAGAGTTTAGAATTAAGTTTAAAATCCTTCTTCTTACTTACAAAGCTCTAAACAATCAGGCTCCTTTTTATTTAAAAGATCTGATACTACCGTATTATCCTAACAGAGCACTACGGTCCCAAAATGCAGGATTACTTGTAATACCTAAAATCTCCAAAAGTACAATGGGAGGCAGAGCCTTCAGTTATCAAGCTCCTCTCCTGTGGAATCAGCTGCCAATCTGGATTCGGGAGTCAGACTCGATCTCTGTTTTTAAGAATAGGGCTAAAACCTACCTTTTTGATATAGCCTACAATTAGGGAGGGAGCATGTGTTTCTGAACCCTCCCTTAGTTATGCTGCTAATAGGTTTAGTCAGCCGGGGGACCTCCAGTAATGCACTGGGCCTCACTCCTTTCCTCACTCTCTATGAAATATTTTTTTTTGCTGGTCATTAACATTTGTTTGTTCTCTCCCATAGATTGAGTCCCCATCGTGCTGGTTGCTCTCTACATGTCTGTTCTTTTCTTCTTCTCTATCCCCTAACCCCCCAGCCAGTCGCAGCAGATGACTGCCCCTCCCTGAGCCTGGTTCTGCTGGAGGTTTCTTCCTGTTAAAAGGGAGTTTTTCCTCTCCACCGTCGCCAAGTGCTTTTCTCACAGGGGATCGCCTGATTGCTGGGGTCCTTCTGCAACTGTGGGGGTTCCCCCCTACAGTTGATAGTGCTATGAGATGACTGTTGTTGTGAAATGGCCCTATATAAATAAAGTTGAATTGAATTGAATTGAATTGAATTGACCCAGGGCTGGGGTTAAGTTGCACCCATGGTGGCCCCGGGCTGGGCCTGAGCTGCACCCGCAGTGGCCCCAGATGGGGGCTTAAGCTACACCTGCGGTGGCACCGGCTGGGGGCTTAGCTACACCCGCGGTGGCCCCGGATGGGGGCAGAGCTGCACCCACGGTGGCACCGGACAGGGGCTGTGCTGCACCCTCGGTGGCCTCGGGCAGGAGCAATGCTGCACCCACTTTGGCTCTGGGCAGGGGCAACACTGCACCCTTGGTGGCTCTGGGCAGCAGCAATGCTGCACCCTCGGTAACCTCAGCCAGAGAGGAAGCAGCGCCCACAGAGATCCCGGGCTGAGATGGAGCGTCAGTGCTGGCCTCGGCGAGAGGAGCTGAACCCATGATAGCTTCTGGTGGCAAACCTGGACCCACGGAGACTTCTTGCTCAGGTGGATCATCCCCGACGACCCTGGAAGAAGGCTCAGGAAACACAAGCGGATAAACAGAGTCAGGGTTGCCAGCTGTGGCGGAGCCTGGTGAGGTGAGCTGAGGTGCAGCTGATGGCTGCACTTGGCTCCCCTCCCCATGAGCCAGACAAGACCTCTCCCAAATAGAAACAAAAGGAACAGAAGAGGGCACTTGCCTGAACTCGAGCTCCACCGCCGTCCAAGACTCCGGCGATCCAGGCAACGATGCTCCGGGCTCAGTCCTCTAGAGGTTTGGTTGCAGTTCAGCTGCAGCAGCCTCCGCAGCAGTCATGATGGTGTGGTTTCCCCAGATGGAGTGGACCACACTGGTGGCTTATCCGGCGCGGCAACTGGGGCTTGGCTCTGCACTGGCACTAGGCTAGAATCCTCCAGGACCATTGGCTCCTCTAGCGTCCGGCAGCCCAAGTCATGATCGGGTGGAAACTTAGGAGCAGGTAGAGGAGACACAGAGGAAGCAGGTGAGAGACATTTGTGAACAGCTGGTGGAGAAAACCCCGTGGACTGCAAAAACTGGGCTTTCTCTCCAGGAACAAGGCAAGAAAATTCATCCTTTAATAATGGAATACAAGAGTTCACTTGCCTGCACTCCTGGGAGATGACAGAGTCAGCTGCTTCTCTGAGGTCTGGCTCTCCCTCTCCGAGAGCCTCAAGTGCTGTCTGGGTAGAGGGTGATGGCATGGCCTGGAGGCGGGATTGGAGAGCCTTCTGTCCCTGTGAATGCTTCTTCGGCCTGGGTTGAGCTGAGGGAGAACCTTCCAGAAGCTCCACAACTTGTTGTCTGGTCTCATAAATCATTGTGAGAAGAGAAGTCAGAGCTGGGTAGTTCCAGAGGTTTGGGCATATCTCAATCAACCCAGCAGCAAAGTTCAAGTAGCCATAGACAGTCTCAGGAGTGTGGGTGACCTGAGCTTTGGAAGCAAAGTCCACAACATCCTCTGCCACCGCACACTCCTGCACACTAAGTCCTAAAACCCTGAGGTCCATGGTGGAACCCTCACAACTTCAGTCAACTCAAAAAAGAAAAAATGTCAAAACCTACAGTGGCCAGTGTCCACACTGGCCGTGTCCTTCTGTCATGAACGCACCCGTTAATGGGCGCAAAATAGGACACTACATGCTTGCTGTAGGTTTGCACATTTATTAACAAAACATAAAGACATACACAATGCTGATGGAAAGGGATGGCAAAAAATAGTTTAAGCTAAGGCAAGAATAATCACCGGCTAACCTGGGGTAAACACAAAGGAACAGGCAGCAAAATAGCCAAACTGAGGCTAGCAAAATCGCCAGCCCACCTGCGAATTACCAGTAATACATGCAGCGAAGAACTGAGCACTACATGTAGGAAAACAGACTGAGAGTGAGTTGAATGTAGGAGGCAACGCCAAACAATGGTGCAGCCTCCTTAAATATGCAGCAGCCCACACACAAAAATGAATAATATTAACACCATAAATGAAATGGGAATAAACAAATGCTGGAAGCAAGTTGGGCTCAACGTCCGAGGTGCCAAACATAGAGAGCACCTGAGCAAAAGAAAAAGCTCAGCCGGGGAACCCCAAGAGCAATGGGGAATGACAGCTGAGAAAAATCAAAGAGGAGAAAAGGCACCAAGAAGGAGCACGCCAACTTACCTCAAAAGCAAAACCTCACGGCAGGAGAAGAGGACAAAGAAGGAAGAGAGTAGTAGGACACGGCAACAGCTGAAGTTGCCGTGTTCCTAAAATACCCACACATAATCACAAACAGGTGTAACTTGTGAGTAATCAAAAGGCAGCAGCTGTGCAGCCCCAAAGGAAGGAACAGCAGGAAGCTGCACAGTGCTGTCAAAATAAACAAAACTGGAAACAGAAAATACAGAAGTAAAAAAGCTCAAAACATCATAATAAACTAAGAGATAACAGAAAATAAACAGCAAAATGTTCACTGGGCAGACAAACTGGGCACGGCTCTAACCCATGCCCCAGGAACATGACACACGGTCAAAGACAAGTATCCGCTTCCACTGATCTCCTCCATATTTGACCAGCTTCAGGGCTCAGTCATTTATACCAAATTAGATCTCAGGAACACATACCACCTCATCAGGATTAAGGAAGGGCATGAGTGGAAAACTGCATTCAAGACTCATTTGGGGCACTTTGAATACTGTGTTATGCCGTTTGGTCTCACTAATGCTACTACGGTTTTCCAGAGACTGATAAATGACGTCCTGCAGGATTTTCTGGGTTCTTTTGTGTTTGTATATCTTGACGAAATTCTTATTTTCTCCCACTCACCAGAAGAACATTGAGTACACGTCAGGACAGTCCTCCAATTCAATTCAACTTTATTTATATAGCACCATTTCACAACAACAGTCATCTCATAGCACTTTCAACTCTAGGAGAAACCCCCACAATTTCAGAAAGACCCCAGCAATCAGGTGATCCCCTTTGAGCAAGCGCTTGGCGATGGTGGAGAGGAAAAACTCCCTTTTAACAGGAAGAAACCTCCAGTAGAACCAGGCTCAGGGAGGGGCAGTCATCTGCTGCGACTGGCTGGGGGGTGAAGAGATAGATAAGATGAAAAGAACAGACATGTAGAGAGCAATCAGCACGATGAGGACTCAATCTATTGGAGAGAACAAACAGATGTTAATGACCAGCAAAAATATTTCATTGAGAGTGAAGAAAGGAATGAAGCCCAGTGCATTATTGGAGGTCACCCGGCTGTCTAAACCTATTAGCAGCATAGCTAAGGGAGGGTTCAGAGACACATGATCCCTCCCTAATTGTAGACTATATCAAAAAGGAAGGTTTTAACCCTATTCTTAAAAACAAAGATTGAGTCTGACTCCCTCATCCAGATTGGCAGCCTTTTCCAAAGGACAGGAGCTTGATAATTGAAGGCTCTGCCTCCCATTGTACTTTTGGAGATTCTAGGAATTACAAGTAATCTTGCATTTTGGGAGCATAGTGCTCTCTTAGGATAATAGGGGAGTATCAGATCTTTTAAATAAAAAGGGTCCTGATTGTTCAGAGCTCTGTAAGTGAGAAGAAGGATTTTAAACTTACTTCTAAACTCTATGGGAAGCCAATGAAGGGAGGCCAGAACTGGAGAGACATGATCTCTCTTTCTGGTACCTGTTAAAACTCTTGCTGCATCATTTTAGATCAACTGAAGACTTTATTTTAAAGATGTTTTAAGACAACCTGATAATAAAGAGTAACAATAATCTAATCTAGCACAAACAAAAGTGTGGATCAGTTTCTCAGCATCACTCTGAGACAAGATGCTCCTAATCTTGGCAATATTATGCAATTGATAGAAGGCAGTCTTAGAACTGAATTTAATATGTGAATTGAAAAACAGATCTTGATCAAAAATAACTCCAAGGTTCCTCACAGAACTATTCAGAGAAAGAGTAACCACATCCAAACTAAGAGTTTGATTTGGAATGGTATTTCTATGTTTTTTTGGACCAACTAGAATGACTTCAGTCTTATCTGAATTTAATAGCAGGAAATAACAAGTCATCCAAGCTTTGATTTCCTTAAGACAGGCATTTAATTTGGTTAGTTGATTACTATCATCTGGCTTCATTGACAGGTATAATTGGGTGTCATCTGCATAACAATGAAAATGTATACAGTGCTTTCTATAATGTTGCCTAACGGAAGCATATACAGTATAAACTAAAAAGAGAAGGGCCTAGCACAGATCCCTGTGGAACTCCATGACTGAGCTTTGAGTTGGAAGAAAACTCATTATTGACATGAACAAACTGGAACCTATCAGATAACATCTAAACCACTGCAACAAAGTTTCATTGAGTCCAACATAGTGTTCTAATCTGTCAAGTTGAATAGTATGATTGATAGTATCAACAGTTGCACTAAGGTCTAAAAGGACAAGTACAGAAACAAGTCCATTGTCAGATGCGATAAGGAGGTGATTAGTGACCTTCACTAAGGCTGTTTCAGTACTATGATGGAGTCTGAAACCAGATTGAAACTCTTCAAATAAACCATTTCCCTGCAAGTGGTCAAATAATTGTGTAGCAACAACTTTTTCTAAGATTTTTGAAATGAATAGGAGATTAGAAATTGGTCTATAGTTAGCTATAACTCATGGATCCAGTGTTGGCTTTTTGAGTAAAGGTTTAATTACGGCAGTTTTAAAAGCCTGCAGTACATGGCCTAATTATAATGAAGAATTGATTATTTGAAGAATAGAGCTACCAATAAATGGGAAGACTTCTTTAAATAACCTGGTAGGAATAGGGTCTAAAAGACAAGTTGAAGGCTTGGATGATTAAATTATTTTATCTAACTCTAAAAGGTCAATTGGAGTAAACTCATCCAGACAGATATCATTTGAAGGAGTTGTACAAGTTACTGTATTTAAGTTAACTGTGGGAAGAATCTGACTGATTTCATCTCTGATAGATGAAATTTTATTATTGAAAAAGTTCATAAAGTCCTGACTAGTAAGCTCTAAGGGAATGCTAGGATTGACAGAGTCCTGACTCTTTGTCAGCCTGGCTACAGTGCAGTAAAGAAACCTGGGATTATTCTTATTCTCTTCTATTATTGCAGAATAATAACTTGTTCTAACTTTTCTAAGAGATTTTTTATAAATTAAAAGATGATTTCTCCAAGCTAAATAGATTTCATTTAAATTAGTGGAGTGCCAATTTCTTTCTAATTGATGATTCTTCTGTTTTAAGCTACAAGTTTCTGTGTTTAACCAAGGAGTTAAAAATCTCTGATTAGACTTTTTTCTTTTTTAAAGGGGACAACATGTCTAGAGTCTGATGCAGAGAAGCTCTAACACTATCTACCATGCTATCAATTTCAGAAGGAGCAAGCTCTCTATAGCTAATTTCCATTGTGTTGACACATGGCATAGAGGAAACAGTCTGCATAAATTTGGTAACAACATCATCTGAGAGGCATCTGCTGTAGAAATATTTTTTTTTTCTTTAGGAGCTAAATAGTCAGAAAGAGTAAAATCAATGGTTAACAGACAATGGTCTGACAGTACAGGGTTATGAGAAGACACTACCAGATTTTCTATTTCTATGCCATATGTCAGAACAAGGTCTAACATGTGGTGGAGATAATGGGTAGAATTTCCTACTTTCTGAGGAAACCCCTTCGAGTCTAGTATTGAATTAAATGCCATATTAAGACAATCACTATCTACATCAACATGTATATTAAAGTCCCCTACTATAATTATTCTATCTGATTTCAGCACTAAATCAGATAAGAATTTGGCAAATTTGGATAAAAACGCAGTAGGCTGAGGGAGGTCGATAAACTATGGCAAGTAAAATTGGGTTGAACCTAAAATTGCTAAAATGCCCAATACTGAGGACCAGCCCCTCAAAGGAATTATAATGTGTTTGTTGCTTTACATTAACTAATAATTTGGAATGGTAAATTCTTGCAGCTCCAACTCCATGACCAGAACTTCTGGGATTTTGACAGTTTAAAATAACCAGAGGGAGTTGATTCATTTAAACCAAAATAATCCTCTTGCCCTATCCAAGTCTCTGTAAGGGATATTAAATCAATTTGATGATCAACTAACAGATCATGGACTAGCAGAGACTTGGGAGTTAGAGACCTAATGTTTAACAAACCGCATTTAATTTTTAAATTATGAGGAGGAGCAGAAGCCAAGTCATTAAATTTAGAGGCTTTGTGTTTAATTTGAGTTTTACCAACTTTTTTTTTTAATCACTATGGGATGCTTAATACATTATATTTTTATTTACTTTGGAGGGAGCAGACAATGGTTCTCTGAAGGGGAAGACAGGGACTAAGTTGAGGGGTGGCGGATGAAGAGGAGCTGCAGAGAGGCGTGTAAGACTGCAACTCTGCTTCCTGGTCCCAACTCTGAGTTGTCAATGATTTGGAAATTTGGATAAAAATGATGCTATATTGTTAGATAAAAGAGACGCACCATCCAAAGTGGGATGGATGTCATCTCGTCTAATAAGACCAGGTTTTCCCCAAAATGAGTTCCAATTGTCTGTGTAGCCCACATTGTTTGCAGGACACCACACAGACAGCCAGCTGTTGAAGGATGACAAGTGGCTAAACATGTCATCACTGTTCAGATTGGGGAGGGTCCCAGAGAATACTCCAGAGGCAGACATTGTTTTTGCAAAGTCACACACCGATTCCACATTAAGTTTTGTGACTTCCAACTGCCGGAGTCGGATGTTGTTGATGCCGGCGTGGATAACAATTGTGGAGTATTTAAATTACTTTTAGCCAGCATTTTAAAATTTGACTCAGTGTCACCAGCTCTGGCCCCAGGAATGCATTTGACTATGGCCTCTGGTGTCTCTAGGTTCACATTTCTGACTATAGAGTTGCCAATGATCAGAGTTTTTTCCTCAGCGGGTGTGTCGCTGAGCGGGGAAAAGCGATTAGAAACATTAACAGGTGGGTGGTGTACTGGGGCTTGCGGCTATGCTTCCTTCTCATGTCACCCACCCGTTCTCTCCTGGCTGCTCAGGAGAGGTCGGATCCAGGGGACCGCTAGCAGGCTTCCCTATGCTAGGGAGTTCTTCTGCAGCTAAGGGGCATCCGTCATTATTAACTGGAGCAGACGGTGTTTCAGTGCAGTGGAGCCGGGATCCCAGCCGGAGCTGGGAAGACTCATTTCTCTGAGGCTCCAATTTTTATTCAGTCAGACCCCTCTTGACAGTTTGTGGTAGATGTGGATGCTTCTGACAGTGGGGCGGGGGACGTCTTGTCACAACGCTCGGCAGCCGACAACAAGTTACACCGCTGCATGTATTTCTCTCGGCGACTGTTCCCCACTGAGAGGAATTACAGTGTAGGTGACCAAGAGCTGTTGGTGGTGAAACTATCATTGGATGAATGGCGGCATTGGTTGGAGGCGGCGGTTCATCCATTTTTGGTATGGACAGATCACAAGAATTTTGAATACTTTCAGTTTGCCAAGAGACTTAATGCCCGTCAGGCCAGGTGGACACTCTTCTTTGGCAGGTTCAGGTTCTCCATCTCTTACAGGCCTGGCTCAAAGAATGCCAAACCTGATGCATTGTCCAGCAAGTTCGGCGCTATAAAATCTTCCTCAGAGGCGGATACAATCATTCCTCGGTCTATCATCATCCGAGCACTCTCCAGGGGAATCAAGCAAAGGGTCAGGTAGGCCCAGGTAACTGACCCGGATCCTGGGGAGGTGGGGCCCAAGGCCATTTGTTTGTTCCAGCAGCGGTGAGGGGTGAGGTTATTCATTGGGTCCATACAGTCAAGTTGTCCTGTGGGGGTGTCTAGGTCCCTCGCGGCTCTCCGGCGCAATTTCTGGTGGCCCTCCATGGAGAAAGACATGTGGGAGTACATTCAAGCCTGTCCTCAGTGTTCGTCGGGCAACAACCTTAATACCCCCCTGCTGGCCTCCTGCAGCCTCTCCCTGTCCCTAGTCATCCTTAGGGTACCGTAATGTTGTTTTGTTCTTTGGCACTGGGTTGCCCACTCTAATTGGTTCACTGTTATCTTCACTGTGGTGGACAGGTTCTAAAAGGCAGCACACTTTGTGCATCTCAAAAAGCTACCATCCGTCTTGGAGACAGCTCACCTCCTGTCCAACCACGTGGTGAGACTCCATGGCATTCCTGTGGACATTGTGTCTGACCATGGGCCCCAGTTTGTTTCTCAGATGTGGCGGGCTTTTTGCAAGTCTATTGGAGCTATGGTCAGTCTCACCTCTGGTTGTCTGGTTGTCACCCATAGAGCAATGGGCAGTGTGAACAGACCAATCAGGAGCTGGATGCAATGCTGCGTTGTGTCACAGCAGCCGACTCTTCGTCTTGGAGTACCTGCCTGCCCTGGATTGAGTATGCTCATAACTCAACATTCTCTTCAGCCACTGGGATCTCCACCTTCGAGGCATCATTGGAGTACAACCCCCCTCTGCTCCCCATCTCCGAGGAGGAAATTGCTGTTCCGTCCACCACCTCTCATATGGAGAAATGTAAACGCCTCTGGAGGGAGACCAGGAAGGCTTTGCTCAGGTCTGTCAAGGAGAATTCCCGCTGGGCCAATCGGAAGAGGCACCCAACCCCGCGTACATGGTTGGTCAGAAGGTTTGGTTGTCCACGAAGAACCTTCTTCTCAAAACAGAGTCCAGGAAACTCACCCCCAGGTTCATTGGCCCTTTTTCCATCAAGGCCATTGTCAATCCCTTGTCTGTCAGACTCAATCTCCCACCATCGTTCAGGGTCCACCCCACTTTTCACGTGTCATTGGTCAAACCTGTTTTCGCCAGCGCCTTGTGCCCCCCTTCTAATCCACCTTCACCTCCCAAGATGGTAGATGGCGGCCTTGTCTATGCTGTGACACGTATTTTGGATGCTCGCCACAGGGGGCAGGGTGTTCAATTCTTGGTCGACTGGAAGGGATATGGACCTGAAGAGAGATCATGGATCCCTAGATCTTTCATCATGAATGACTCGCTCATCTATGACTTTTATCAATGGCATCCTGACAAACCGAAGGTAATGCCAGGAGGCGTTCCTTGGGTGGGGAGGGGGGGGGGGTACTGCCAGGACTCCTGTCTTCCCTGTTCATCTCCTGCTCATTCCCCTCTGATTAGATTCTCCCTGTGGTTGATTACCCCACCTGTCACCAATTTAGGGAGGTCCTATATTTGGAGCGCTCTCTTGTCATTCTGCCTGGTTACAATGGTTTGCCTTCCTGCATCCTACCTGAGCTGTGTTTAACTTCTGCCTACCTTACTGTGTTTTTGACTCTGACTTCTGCCCTAGGACTATGAGCCAGTCTGCCTGTTTGGAATTGTTGGCTGAGCTTGGATTGGATTTCTGTGCTCCTGACCTTTGCCTGCCTGACACCTGTTTCAGCCTCACGGATTGGATTGTTTGCCTTCCCCTGATTGTGCACATTACCCCACTCCCAGTAAGTCGACTTACCTCTTTTCTCCCATGGTTCCTCCACTCCTCTCCCCTGCACACAGGCCTGATCAGCCTGCCATTTTTCCCCAGCGGTGTATCCCCTGTGGTCCTGTACCCTGGAGTCCCTTTCTGCTTCCATTCTCCCAGGAAAGGTGAACCCTTCAACACTCCTCTCCACTGGAAAGACTGTAAGAAATATCACACAATTTATTCCCAGCATTCAGGCTTTAGTTCCCCTTTGTTCATACTCTCACCTCTGTGTTCCTCTTCCCCTCTCAAGGGTTGCAAGACTACCAGCACATCCTTTCACCAGCCCTGTTTAATAAACAATTATTGTTCAAAAGAAACTCAAATGGTCTCATCCGTGTCTGCTTTTTAGCCTGGGTTTATTTCACCATGTCACCTACCCCATAGCCAAGACATATGAAGTAGACGGGAGATTGCTGTCACGTGTACTAAACAGCCCATACTTGCCAGAAATTCTTGCAGCTTCTTCAATGTTGCTGTTGACCTCTTGGCAGCTTCCCTGACCAGTTTTCTTCCCTTCTTTTTATCAATTTTGGGGGGACATCCAGTTCTTGGTAATGTTACTGTTGTGCTATATCTTCTCCACTTGATGATGACTGTCTTCACTGTGTTCCATGGTATATTTAATGCCTTGAAAATTCTTTTGTACCCTTCTCCTGACTGATACTTTTGAACAATGAGATGCCTCTGTTGCTTTGGAAGCTCTCAGCGGACCATGGCTTGTGCTGTAAGATTTGACTACAAAAATGTCAGGAAAAGCCTATGAGAACAGATGAGCTTTATTTGGGGTTAATCAGAGGCACTTTAAATGGTGGCAGGTGTGTGCTGACTCCCATTTAACAGGAGTTTGAATGTGATTGGTTAACTCTGAACACAGCCACATCCCCAGTTGTAACAGGGTGTGCATATTTATGCAACCAGGTTATTGCACGTTTTTTAATTCTTTTTATTTTTTTCCTTAAAAGATTTCAGTTTGTTTTTTAATTGGGTTGTACAGGTTATAGGTCACATTAATGGTGGAATGGTTGTGAAATGATTTATCTTGATCTCATTTTTTACATCACAAAAAACTGGCATTTGAACAGGGGTGTGTAGACTTTTTATATCCACTGTAATTGAACCAGAAAAATTATTACTTGATTCATGGATCAAACGTCTGTTGAGAATATTTTGCCATTGAGGACCTTGTTAGAGAACAGCAAGTTATACAAAAAGTATCAAAGCATTGAACAGTTGGACATGTGCATTCAGAAGGTTAGAGAAGGTCAAATTAAGTTCACTTGTAAAGGTTATAGTGCATTTTAGGTGCATCCTGAAATTTCCCCCGAAAGACGAATATCCCTAGCTTTTTGTGAGTAATGTGTGTGTCTGTGTGTGCGTGTGTGTGTGTGTGTGTGTGTGTGTGTGTGTGTGTGTGTGTGTGAGTGTGTGTTGTCATCATTAAGTACATAAATTCACATTTATCTCTTTTTTGATAAAAAAAAAATAATATAGCTTGTTAAGCTGGGATATTTATATATCAGCATAAGATTGTTAACAGCAGAAAGGTCATTGTGATCATTTCAATAACACCAAAACAACAACATTAATGGAACTGATTTAAATTTAGATCATTAGAATAAATGTGGTATGGACATTCATATCAATATTACCTTGAAAATAAATTGCATAGGACAGTCTGAACTCTCTGAAAATATCACAGGACAAATACATTTATAAAAGATGTGAGTTTTTATCCAGTATGATTTTGAGTCCAATTTGAAGCCCTAATAAACAAAGACATCTGTTCTCACCGCAACTCAAATATAAGCTCCAATATAAAGTTTTAGTTATTTCTGTAACATTTAATTATGATTGTGGAAGTATCTCCATAAAAATATCTGCTCTGTTAAGTCTGAATACTGACATAAAAAAAAAAAAAAACTTTTAAGGACAGTTTAACTTCCTAAATAATTAACAGGTCACCTCATCACCACAGCCATGGGATGCATCTAAACTTCTCTTGAATGTGTTAACTTGAAATTATTTCAGTGTTTCAGACAAAATTCAGAACTACCAACAAAGCTCTTCATATGGCAAGAGCGTTCACTCTGTCAGTCCAGAAAGATTTTATTTAGTCTTCCTTTTCATGTTTATTTATTTATTTTAAATGATGATTTTGTTTACACTAATATATTTTTATTTAGTTTTCATCTTTTTTTTTAATTTGAAAAAAAAATGGTCATTTGCTGCCATCTTGTCTCTAACATTACATCTTTGACAGGGAGACTCTGCTCACAGACCACAGGCTTTATCTCAGGACTCAGAGAGAGTGGAGGAGCGGGAGAATGTTTGCAGTTTCAAAATCCATTTACTCAATTATTTCATGTCTTAATTGACTGTTTTTTATTTCTTTATTGCACCCTGATGCCAATCCCTTCATTTTGCCCTGATTGAATATGATATCGATACTAAATATCAAATCGGCCCATCTCTAATTGAAGGGGCCAACTTTACAGCAGGAGTGAGCAGGTTTATCACCTGATACTGTTTGGCTTTGTAGAGCCAAACGTGATTTAGTTCCACTGTAATGCATTATTTTGCATCATTAGTAAACTGCAGCTTGGTGGCCTCACATGAAGAGGATTGTGGGTTTGAACTCAGTGGTGACCTTTCTGTGTGGAATTTCTATGCTCTTCCCGTGTCTGCATGAGTTTTTGCCAGATACTCTAGTTTCCTCTCACAATCCGAAGACATGCACAGTTTGTGAGCTATACCAACTGAGTATTCTAAATTGTCCTTGGATATGAATGTGAGAGTGAACTATTGTCTGTCTCTCTGTGTAGCCTTGCAATGGATGGCCGATCTGTTCACGGTGTATACACCGCCTCTCAACCAAACATGTGACCCAATGAATGAATGAATGTATATTAAAATGTAAAAAAATAAATAAATAAATGCAACATTAGAAAGAGAACCCCAACAATTCTCTATGACAAAGCACTCCTGCTCAAGATTCCATTGAACTTTAAGAGATTCAAGGTATCACAAATAAACACCGCGCCTACACACCATTGGGATGGGATGGTAGTGTCTCACTGAGTACTGAATGCTGAGAAACATTCACGGACACTGAAATTGTTAGGGTTTCTTCAGGGTTGAGATGAGATGAGATGATGAGATACTTTATTTCAAACAAAAAAGCAAAAACAAAACAAATGACAAGTGCAATAAAAGTGACAGTATACAGTGCTCGAAAAGGAGAAGGAAGAAGTTCATGAAAGGTTGCATGACAGTTCACCAACAGTTTTTCTTTTTTTGTGGTTGACAGTTTTTCTTGTCACAGAAAATGTTGAACATGTTTAACGAAATGCCAACAATTGTAATATTCATGGGCATTCCTCAGAATTCAATGCTATGTGAGATACAGGATTAAGGTACAAATGACCTTATTTTTCAAAATTGTGAATGGGAACAAAAGAAAATCTGGATTCTATATTAAAACAATGGCATGAAGCACACATCCCTTCTCCTCCGCCCTCCAAAGAGAGCAGTCGCATCTTTTCTCTGCTCCCGCTCCCTGTCTCTCCCTCCCTAACTGATGGATCCCAGCTTGCTATTGTCTGTGTCTGCATGTCTCTCTATTGCTGATATTGCTGAAGCCCCTGTCTTCCCCATCAGAGAATCGTTGTCTGCTCCCTCCAAAGTAAATAAAAATATAATGTATAAGCGCCCCAAAGTGATAAAGCAAAATATTGGTAAAACTCAAATTAAACATAAAGCCTCTAAACTGAATGATTTGGCATCTGTTCCTCCTCATAATTTAAAAATTAAATGTGGTTTATTAAATATTAGGTCTCTAACTCCCAAGTCTCTGTTAGTCCATGATCTGTTAATTGATCATCAGATTGATTTAATTTCCCTTACAGAGACTTGGTTAGGACAAGAGGATTATGTTGGTTTAAATGAATCAACTCCCTCTGGTTATTTAAACTGTCAAAATCCCAGAAGTTCTGGTCGTGGAGGAGGAGTAGCAACAATTTACCATTCCAAATTACTAGTTAATGTAAAGCAAAAAACATGTTATAATTCCTTTGAGGGCCTGGTCCTCAGTATTGGGCACTTTAGCAATTTCAGGTTAAACCCAATTTTATTTGCCATAGTTTATCGTCCCCCATCAACCTATTCAGAATTTTTATCAGAATTTGCTGATTTCTTAGCTGATTTAGTGCTGAAATCTGATAGAATAATTATAGTAGGGGACTTTAATATACATGTGGATGTAGATAGTGACTGCCTTAATGTGGCTTTTAATTCAATATTAGACTCGATTGGGTTTTCTCAGAAAGTAGGAAATTCTACTCATTACCTCCACCATACATTGGACCTTGTTCTGACATATGGCATAGAAATAGAAAATCTTGTAGTGTCTCCTCATAACCCTGTACTGTCAGACCATTGTCTGTTAACCTTTGATTTTACTATTTCTGACTATTTGGCTCCTAAAGAAAAATATTATCACAGTAGATGCCTCTCAGATGATGCTGTTTCCAAATTTATGCAGATTGTTTCCTCTATGCCATGTGTCAACACAACGGAAATAAGCTATAGACAGCTTGCTCCTTCTGTAATTGATAACATGGTGGATAGTGTTTCAGCTTCTCTGCATCAGGCTCTAGACTTGGTGGCCCCCTTAAAAAAGAAAAAGTCTAATCAGAGATTTTTAACTCCTTGGTTCAACACAGAAACTCGTAGCTTAAAACAGAAGACTCGTCAATTAGAAAGAAAATGGCGCTCTACTAATTTAGATGAAATCTATTTAGCTTGGAGAAATCATCTTTTAATTTATAAAAAATCTCTTAGAAAAGCTAGAACGAGTTATTACTCTGCATTAATAGAAGAGAACAAGAATAATCCCAGGTTTCTTTTCAGTACTGTAGCCAGGTTGACAAAGAGTCAGGACTCTGTCAATCCTAGCATCCCCTTAGAGCTTACTAGTAAGGACTTTATGAACTTTTTCAATAATAAAATTTCATCCATCAGAGATAAAATCAATCAGATTCTTCCCACAGTTAACTTAAATACTGTAACTACTACAACTCCTTCTATTGATGTCTGTCTTGATGAGTTTACTCCAATCGACCTTTGTGAGTTAGACAAAATAGTTTCCTCATCCAAACCTTCAACTTGTCTTTTAGACCCTATTCCTACCAGGTTATTTAAAGAAGTCTTCCCACTTATTGGTAGCTTTATTCTTCATATAATCAATTCTTCATTAACTTTAGGCCATGTACCGCAGCCTTTTAAAACGGCTGTAATTAAACCCTTACTCAAAAAGCCAATGCTAGATCCAGGAGCTTTAGCTAACTATAGACCAATCTCTAATCTCCCTTTCATTTCAAAAATCTTAGAAAGAGTTGTTGCTACGCAATTATTTGACCACCTGCAGGGAAATGGTTTACTTGAAGAGTTTCAATCTGGGTTTAGAATCCATCATAGTACTGAAACAGCCTTAGCGAAGGTCACTAACGACCTCCTCATTGCATCTGATAATGGACTAGTTTCTGTACTTGTCCTTTTAGATCTTAGTGCAGCTTTTGATACTATTGATCATAATATTCTACTTGATAGATTAGAACACTATGTTGGACTTAATGGAACTTCATTGCAGTGGTTTAGATCTTATTTATCTGATAGGTTCCAGTTTGTTCATGTAAATGATGAGTTTTCTTTCAGCTCAAAGCTTAGTCATGGAGTTCCACAGGGATCTGTGCTAGGCCCTACTCTTTTTAGTTTATATATGCTTCCGTTAGGCAGCATTATTAGAAAGCACTGTATACATTTTCATTGTTATGCAGATGACACACAATTATACCTGTCAATGAAGCCAGATGATACTAATCAATTAGCCAAGTTAGAAGCCTGTCTTAAGGAAATCAAAGCTTGGATGACTTGTAATTTCCTGCTATTAAATTCAGATAAGACTGAAGTCATTCTTGTTGGTCCAAAAAACCTTAGAAATTCCTTTCCAAATCAAACTTTCAGTTTGGATGCAGTTACTCTTTCTCTTAATAGCTCTGTGAGGAACCTTGGAGTTATTTTTGATCAGGATTTGTCCTTCAATTCACATATTAAATTTGTTTCTAAGACTGCCTTCTATCATTTGCGTAATATTGCCAAGATTAGGAGCATCTTGTCTCAGAGTGATGCTGAGAAGCTGATCCACGCTTTTGTTAGCTCGAGATTAGATTATTGTAATTCTTTATTATCAGGCTGTCCTAAAACATCTTTAAAAAGTCTTCAGCTGATCCAAAATGCTGCAGCAAGAGTTTTAACAGGTACTAGAAAGAGAGATCATATCTCTCCGGTTCTGGCCTCCCTTCATTGGCTTCCCATAGAGTTTAGAATTAAGTTTAAAATCCTTCTTCTTACTTACAAAGCTCTAAACAATCAGGCTCCTTTTTATTTAAAAGATCTGATACTACCGTATCATCCTAACAGAGCACTACGCTCCCAAAATGCAGGATTACTTGTAATACCTAGAATCTCCAAAAGTACAATGGGAGGCAGAGCCTTCAGTTATCAAGCTCCTCTCCTGTGGAATCAGCTGCCAATCTGGATTCGGGAGTCAGACTCAATCTCTGTTTTTAAGAATAGGGCTAAAACCTACCTTTTTGATATAGCCTACAATTAGGGAGGGATCATGTGTTTCTGAACCCTCCCTTAGTTATGCTGCTAATAGGTTTAGTCAGCCGGGGGACCTCCAGTAATGCACTGGGCCTCACTCCTTTCCTCACTCTCTATGAAATATTTTTTTTTTTTTGCTGGTCATTAACATTTGTTTGTTCTCTCCCATAGATTTAGTCCCCATCGTGCTGTTTGCTCTCTACATGTCTGTTCTTTTCTTCTTCTCTATCCCCTCACCCCCCAGCCAGTCGCAGCAGATGACTGCCCCTCCCTGAGCCTGGTTCTGCTGGAGGTTTCTTCCTGTTAAAAGGGGGTTTTTCCTCTCCACCGTCGCCAAGTGCTTGCTCACAGGGGATCGCCTGATTGCTGGGGTCTTTCTGCAACTGTGGGGGTTCCCCCTACAGTTGCTAGTCTATGAGATGACTGTTGTTGTGAAATGGTGCTATATAAATAAAGTTGAATTGAATTGAATTGAATTGAATTGAATTGATTCATCCAATGAAAATTATGGATTTGGAAGCGGCTTAAATGTGCTATTGTCACTATTTTTCAACAAGAATCGGGCCAAGGGGGGGCCCAAGAATTGGAACCTGCGAGGAGACTCATGGACATTGGAATTCATGCGTCTGTGGAAACATTATTGGTTATGATCTCAGGACTTCTATTTTTGCTGTGAAGTTCCCTGATGCATCAGAAATTGAAGGAAGATGAGAGAGCTGATCAAAGCGGACCCGGCAAGCTCCTTCATCAAATTCGACCAGTTGGGGAAGGCACGAGTAGCGGCAAACGGTGAACTGAAAGACAGTGATTCAGTGGAGGAATACATCTGGAGCCCTGTGTTTTCCATGGAAAAACAGTTTAAGCCTGTACATTGGAGCACTGAATCCGTAAGAGAATGGAAAGTTTTTTCTCTGAAGTCAGTGCTATTCGACCTGTTTTTCGGCACCCTCAGCACTCAGTTCTCCTGATGATCAACAGTATAATTGTTTTCATAACATTGGCGGACAGTATCTGACTCTCATGGACAGCTGTCTGGCTCAGACTATTCCATCTGCCGTGCTCAAGGACACGTGCCTTTGCCTTAGACACTAGTCATAACATCTGCTGAGAGAGAGACTATTGCTGTTCTCCTAACTGATTTACACTGATTGCAACCAACACACATACAGCTGACCCATTTATAATGATGAAGACATATTCATTCACTGCTCTCTCTGTGTCATTGTGTGGATTCTATTGTCTGCTAATTGTGCATTGAGAGTTTTTTTCTTGTAATCACAATATCAGTCATATAAATGAACTTTATTTTGATAAACAATGCTTTTTTCTCTCTCCTATTGTGTCCCCTCCCCCACTTCCCCGCCTTCTATTCCCCTCCTGCTGACAGGCGCCTCCATGGCTTGCCGCGTCATTGGGAATGTCATCTATGACGTTTCCATTGTCAAGTCAAATTCCTCGTATATTTACCTGTTTATTTACTTGTAAATGTGCTTGGCAATAAACTTATTCTGATTCTGTTTCTGATTCTGATATAAAAGAAGTATGATCTATGTCACATCATTTAAAAAAAACTCTGATTAAATTTTAAGGTGTTCCTAGTATGACAGTAAGGACTTATACTACTCTGGACTACAAGTAACAAAAGCATAGACTAGTTTTTCAATGAGACAAAGAACCCAGTGGCTTGTGGCCCTTCTTTGTTCCATGGAGGAAGAAAGAGCAGTGCTGCAGACAAAAGTCTAACTTATTAAACATGTGCCAACTGTATGTGTGTCGTATGGGTAAATATTTCTAATGGTATTTTACTCTTGTCACTGAGCTGATTATAACAATTGAATATTTCAGATGGTATTATAACATGTATATGCTTGTGTTTCGGACATCGCTGCGGCTCATTGAGCAATGCTCCTCGCTGTCTTAGTCTGGAGCAGAGTAGAAAAAAGGTTGAACTGGTAGGAAAAAGGTTGAATAGTGGACAAAGAATTTCTCTATGTCCAGAAGGACATTTCAATACACGTGTCACCGCCTGAAGCCTGCACTGGAGAGAATGGACACAACTTATCATCTGGCTGTACAGCCACCTGCTGCAGATAGGAGATGGAGTGTGTGCAGCCTGGATGTGTTATCTCGCGCCTTCCAACTAATCACAACACACATTTTCACAATAAGTGTTGTGAGCATTTTTTTTATCCATCTTCTTCTTCTGCTTAATCCTTTTTGGGTCGCGGTGTGGGGGTCACGGGGGGCTGGAGCCTATCCCAGCATCTTTGGGCGAGAGGCAGGGTACACCCTGGACAGATCGCCAATCCATCGCAGGGCCGACACAGAGAGACAGACAACCATTCACTCTCACATCCATACCTAAGGACAATTTGGAATCCCCAGTTTGATGCCAGTTAACCTAACTTGCATGTTTTTGGCATGTGGGAGGAAACCGGAGAAATCCCTGAGTAAACCCACACAGACATGGGGAGAACATGCAAACTCCACATAGATCACTGTTAGTCGGGGGCTGGGATCGAACCCAGGATCCCCTGGCCTAGAGTGTGAAATAAAGATTTCCTGCCTTTCAGCTATGAAATCTATCAGTAGTACATCAGTAGTAGACTTTAAAGGTTACAAATTAATCATTGACTGAAGGGGTTATTTTTGGTTTAAAAATTTTTTTATTTTTTTTTTGTTACTTATTTGTACCCGTAGGTAGACTTGGTTTGCAGTCTGGTGACAAGCCACCGGCTGCTGGTCGCTGCATGCGCGAGCGCCCTAAACCTACATGTTTTTGGTGTGCGGGAGGAAACCGGAGAAATCCCGGAGTAAACCCGCGCAACACGGGGAGAACATGCAAACTCCACACAGCTCACTGTTGGTCGGGGGCTGGGATCGAACCCACGATCTTATGATCCCCGCGATCCCCCGGCCGAGGGTAAAACTGTGCTGCCACAGTGCTAAACCACTGCGCCACCGTGCAGCCCGGTGGCGCAGTTAACCACTGCATGATTTTTAACCCATCATTAAAAATGTTTAATGATGAGGGGATACTATCACAATATACAGTATGATCAGTATGTGAGGGTTAAAATGTAGAAGGACTGTGGTGTAATTGTTGCTTTATTTTTATAAGTGGCCACAAATGAATTATGTGACAAAATTAGGTCCCCCTGTATAAGTCTGTGTTTTTAAAAAATAAATATATGGATATTTAATATCTATCTATAAATTCAAGAAGTCTCTGTCTGTGTGTCTGTCTGTGTGTCTGTTCCACAAATATCTCTTGAACCGTTCCTCGGACTGACCTAAGGTTTTATATGTGGTTTCCTGAGGTTACTTTTATCAATAAAAGTTTAGCCACCACTCTGTCACTGCTCTATGTCTCTTCATGCCCAGCTTCAAGAAGTGTGGACGGGGTTTCGGATTGACTCCGTGCTGATAGGACGATACGTGGCATCACGGCCATGCTGATTGGACAATAGGCGGCATCACAACCATGCTGACTGGATAACACACAGCATCACAACCTGTCAGTCACCACAGTGTTCCCTGGACAAAAACAAGGAAATGAAAGTTATAAAGATAGAAAAATACAATACTGAGGATTTAATGTTTAAAAAATTATACCAGAAAGTTGCCGCGATTGCGTAGGTCTGAAGGATAATTCCGCCATATGTGGAGAATGAAGTGTGTGAGCAGACTTGGCGGAGTGTCAGCAGACCAGGTCTGACAAATCAGCACAACATGCCGGGAGAAGCAGCGGTCAGACACGACCCAACTCAAAGGCACGCTAACTGATGATGATAAAAAAAAAAAAAATAGTTATTTTCAATAAAGTGGGAAAAAGTAATGCATGGAATGTACTTTTGCCCTGAGGCTGATTTATCATCTAAAACAGCTGAGCTCTGTGGTTCAAGCCATCAGCTGATTGGATCCTCCAGTGTTCTGACATTTTGGCATATCTATCAGAACAGCTGATATATACATGCAGGACATGCAGGAGAATTGAAATGGCATTTCTCTCTCTCTTCAGTGGTGTGTGCAATATAAAAAAGAAAAGGAATAAGGCTGGAAAAACAACAACAGCGGCCCATGTATAGTAATGCTACCCGTTGTGCAAATAGCAACAAAAGATAGACTTAATCTTTAATGCTTAAAAAATTATACCCTAAAGTTGCCGTGATTGCGTAGGTCTAATGGATAATTCGGCATGAAGAACACAAGGTGCGCGGGGGGGTAAGGGGGGGCAGCAGCTGAACCGGTGGATTGCAGTCCTTTGCAGGCACACGGGTAAAGCAGCAGCCAATGGGTCTCAAATATTTGTAAACATCTCCTGTTATAGCACTGCATGAGTTTATTGACAACACACAGAAAAAAAAAAAATCTATATTACCTTTAACTCCATCACTGAACGGTGATATAAACTGAACTAAAATAATTATAATGATGACTGAACAACTCCCATTCCCCAAAGGGCAAGACACACTATTATCTTGAATATAAGTGATAAAAGATCACACAAATAAGTGATCTGACAAACAAATAAAAAAGGGATCTGAAACAGTCACTAATATTGGATGTTCCATTCATTTTCAATATTTAGGTATTCTGTAATTAATATTCCCACAATCAAATAAATCTTAGTGCCATTTACTCCCTTTTATATTTGTCAAAGTCTAACATGTGACTGCCTACATATAGGCTACACCTCTTCGTGTTCCACTTTCAAACACAGCCTACATTTGGGCGGGTAAAGCCTTATTGGGATACCTGTTTCAGACAGGTTCAGGTTCAGGTTACTTTATTTGGACCCATAGGTAGATTTGTTTTGCAGTCTAGTGACATCCATATTTACAAGCCACAAATTACATTCAACATAGACACAAACACAGGCACACATGAAGCTGACTATAAACATGATAAAAATACTCAAGGCTCCATCAATCAGGGTATAAAAAGACAAAGAGATGGGAGAAAAACCAGAGGCAAGAGAGAAGGGTCATATTAAAAGTTAAAAACTAGTCAAAGAGGTTAAAAACTCAAAGGTCTAAAACCCAATAAAATACTTAGAACCCAAGTAACATCCTACAAAAAGAAGTAAATATAAAATGGAGTTAATAAATAGGTACCTAAATTCTGTGCAATATATTGTTACAGCTTGTTCAACTCTTTGACAGCAGCAGGAACAAAGCTGTTTTTGTAGCGCTGGGTTTTACTTTTTGGGACAGCAAACCTCCGTCTTGAGGGAAGAAGCTGAGAAGTTGCAGTGCAAAGGGTGGGAGTCATCATTTAAAATGGAGGTAGCCATCCTCTGTACTTGTCTGGTGTACAGGGATGTCAGGCTCAGCTGTGACTCACCAAGCAAACGACTGGACCATCTAACTACCTGATCCAAGCATTTCCTCTGTTTCAGTTTTATCTGACCAAACCATGACACTAAAGGAAAGGATAAAACAGATTCAATAAAAGCCCGATAAAACATTGTCATTATGGTTCGGTCAATTTGGAAGCGTGCAAGTTTTCTCAAGCAATGCAAATGTTGCTGACCCTTTTTGCACACCCTTTCACAGTTCTCTTCAAAGTTTAAATTACTATCAATAATCGTCCCAAGATATTTGTAGGATTGTACACATTCGGTGGTCTGGCCTTTTAATACGGTGACTTTGTGCCTGGGAGTTTTCCTCCTAAAGTCAATAATCATGTCTTTAGTTTTTGTCGTATTCAGCTGCAGGTAGGAATCCTCACACCAGTGAACAAAATCATCAACTACTGGGCCTTGTCATAACCCGAGTGTCGGTTCTGGCCACACTCGGGTCTCATATCTTTTTGTTCCCTGGCTTTGGCAGCTGAGGATTCCTTCCAGCTCCTCGGGCTCTTATTGTGAAGGCGCCCGGGGGAGCTCCCTGCTGTCAAAGTCAGCTGCTGTCATTAGCAGCAGCTGTGCCGCGTTGGTCATTAGCCGCCAAAGATATAAGCGGGTGCTAAATGTCCTCCAACACGGCAGTCTCTGTTATGTTCTGTTATGTTCTCCTGTTATGCTCTGTTACGTCCACCTGTTACGATCATCTGTTATATCCTGCTACGTTTTGATGGTGCTCCTATATGCTCAGGTATGTTCCTGTTTGCCTAGCTCATCATTAACGTTGTCGTCTGGCGCATCGGGTGTTCCCCGGCTCAGACTTCACCCAGCCACTGTATGTGTTCTGTGTGTGTTCATCCTTATCCACAATAAATTATCACTGCAAACTCACTGGTGACTGAAGCGTCTTGTGACGGTCCGTGAGGGCCGTTGTGACAGTAGACTGCCGCCTAACGCCCGGAGAGGAGGCGTTGTTTCGAGACGCCATTCACCGTGCAGTTTGCAGTAGTGGACTGTTTATTCCTACCTGTCTGAGTGTCTGCAGCGGGGAGCATGTCGTCATCCAGGGGCCGTTGTCGGCGCCTTGGCAGGCAGCAAGCAGAGGTTCTGAAGGAGGTGGACTACACCATCTTCACCGCTACGCTGTTGGACACTCCCAGCGACATTTGTAGATACCTGGACCTAGCCGAGGAGATTCTGGATTCTCTTCCCCGCTTCACCAATCATCCAGAGGTAAGCGTGAGGAGAGATGACATCGCCACCCAGCGTGAGAGACTCCGAGGGCTGGAGGGAAATCCTGGCAGGAAGCTGAAGCGGAGGAGACGTCGCCCCTCACTTTGGGATCCCGCTCCTGCCTCCGTTCCGGCCTGGGAGTTCGTACCGTCCGGACGTCTTTCCCCATCGGGCATGTCGTCACTCGGGATTCCCCCAGAGGAGCTGCAGCGGACAGCAGACAAGATATGGGACCGGGTGGCTGCTGCTTGCGCCGCTAGGAATCCTCCAGCGTGTATGAAGCATGTGGTGGCGGCGGTCAGACTGGTGGAGAGGAATCCAGCGCTGCGTGAGTTTCCTGAGTTCGCCAACTTGCTTGCCGCTGTTTCTGTTCAGGAACAGCGATTTCCGGACCTCACCTTTGCCTCTCCCCCTACAAGGAACCGTCATCACTCCGGCTTCCAACCTCGGCTAGAGCCCCGTCTGGATGCTGTTCCGGGTCGCCGCAAGGGCTCAACCCCCCACACAGCTGTCACTCCTGCGCCTCGTCAGAGGGGAATCCCCGCAGCCTCGTCTTCTCCCGGGCCCTCGCCTGCTGTCCCGTCAGCGCTCCATGCCCGACTGACCCCGGCTGTCGCCCCCTCCTCCTCGTCGCCTATCCTGGCTGCTGTGTGTCACGAGAGCTCCGTTTCGGCGAGCCTCATCCCGGATCCGCCTCGAGTGGCCTCATCTCGTCTTCCCAGAGGGCCCTCTGTCGCCATCCAGCGGGGAAAGGAAGGAATGACGTCCCCCACAGCGGAGACAATCTTACCCTTAGGGGAAAGGCAAGTGCATGATAATTTCTCTTCTTTTGACATTGTTTTGCCTTGTCTGACTCCTAGGGGTGGAGTTCGGGGTATGCAGCCCCCCGAGCTCCCTCCACCCACTGTGGATGAAAGTATTAACCCTGCTTCCTCTGTGACTCCCTCCGCTGAGCGGTCCTCGACATCAGGCCAATGTCGCTGGATGAGGAGGGGGCCTGCGGTTCTGGAGAGCCTGGTTCCGGTTCCGCAGCCACGCCATGGGCGGAGGAGGAGAGCGGACTGCAGCGTGGAGCCATCGCTGATGAAGAAGCGTCCCCGGGGTTCCACGGAGGAGCGGTCCGGTCCAGCAGGGCGAGATTCTCCTGCCACCACGCTGTGCGGGCCACCGGCGTGGACATCGGTGCCGGAGGACTCTCTAGCTGCACGCACCATCATGCCAGCTGCGGAGCCCGACGCAGCTGAGTGGGAGCCTGAAGACGACCTCCTGACTTCTGAGCCCGGATCATCGCAGTCCTGGACGGCGTCAGAACCCGAGCTCAGGCAAGTGCTCTGTTTTATCTTTCTTCTTCACCTTTTAGAGCACTTTTGCCTGTCTCAAGGGGAGATGAGCCGGGTGCAGCCGCCCGCTGCGTCCGAGCTTATCTCGCCGGGTTCTGGCGCTGCCGGTGATCCTGATCCTGGGTTTTCTCTCTTGTGTGAGTCTTCTCCCAGGGTCGCCGGCGAGGGGCTGCTCTCGCCTGCTGCGCCAGAGGTTCCGGTTTCGGGGTTGGAGGTCGAGTCTGGTGCCACGCCGACCGGGTCCACCGGGAGTGCTGTTCCGGTCCAGTTGGGGTCCACCGGGAGTTCTGTTCTGGTCCAGTTGGGGTCCACCGGGAGTGCTGTTCCGGAGGCCCAATCGGGGTCCACCGTGGGTTTGGTTCCGGAGGCCCAATCGGGGTCCACTGTGGGTGCTGCACCAGCAGGTCCTAGGTTCGGTGAGGGAGGTGCAGATCCCCAGCCACCGGATGCTGGACAGGCTCGTTTTCTTCATCACCCTCATCTCCACCGTCATCCTCCTCGTCTCCCTGAGGAGCACTACCCATCTCCACCTGGGGCCGTTGGGGTCCTGAACGCTCCGCCCGGTTTTCCCTCATCTCCCCCCTTTTCTGCGGGACCACCGGCTGCTTCCATCCAACGGTTCTGGTGGGCTGGTGTCGCGGGACAGCTGCCTGAAGGACTGTTTCGTCAGTTTGGTTCTCTGGGTCGGCCCCCCGACCTATTTGTATTCCTGTTCGGTGACCTGCTCCGGCCGCCTGAAACTCTCTTCTCCCGAGCATGGGACTGGGGTAGGCCGCCCGAACTGTCCTCTTTTCCCCTCCCTGTTCTGTGGCCTCTTGTTGCCGGACGACCCCCCGAACCTTTTGCCCCCATCCCTCCGGGCCTGGACTGCACCCTTCCCGGGTTCCTGATCTCGTCTGTGGGACTGTTGGGGTGTGTGGGGGGGGGAGGGGGATTGTTTTGTGTTTTTTGTGGCTCACCAGGTTGTTTCTGAGTTTGGTGTTTTTTTTTTTTTTTTCTTCCACCTTGTGTCACTATTTGTCCAAGGGTTTATTGCCTATTTTGAACTTATTGTGGTTGCCCCCATTTTTGGGGATTATGTTTTTTTTTTCTCCCCCTACCTTTGTAGCCTTGTTGGTTGTTTGTCTCTCTCCCTCCTGCCAGCGCCCCATCCACCCACCCTAGGGGGGTGGGGGTGGGGGGGCTTGGGTGTTACTCAGGCCGCTCAGAGCCCGGCCTTGAGGGGGAGGAACTGTCATAACCCGAGTGTCGGTTCTGGCCACACTCGGGTCTCATATCTTTTTGTTCCCTGGCTTTGGCAGCTGAGGATTCCTTCCAGCTCCTCGGGCTCTTATTGTGAAGGCGCCCGGGGGAGCTCCCTGCTGTCAAAGTCAGCTGCTGTCATTAGCAGCAGCTGTGCCGCGTTGGTCATTAGCCGCCAAAGATATAAGCGGGTGCTAAATGTCCTCCAACGCGGCAGTCTCTGTTATGTTCTGTTATGTTCTCCTGTTATGCTCTGTTACGTCCACCTGTTACGATCATCTGTTATATCCTGCTACGTTTTGATGGTGCTCCTATATGCTCAGGTATGTTCCTGTTTGCCTAGCTCATCATTAACGTTGTCGTCTGGCGCATCGGGTGTTCCCCGGCTCAAACTTCACCCAGCCACTGTATGTGTTCTGTGTGTGTTCATCCTTATCCACAATAAATTACCACTGCAAACTCACTGGTGACTGAGGCGTCTTGTGACGGTCCGTAAGGGCCGTCGTGACAGGCCTTGGCCACTCTCACCATCCTGGAGGAGACTGACAATAACTGAGTCATCAGCATACTTTATAATGTGTCTGTTGTCATGTCTGCTCCGACACATGTTTGTGTACAGGATGAAGAGTAGTGGTGACAACACACATCCCTGAGGAGAGCCAGTAGAAGAGCACTTTAGGTCAGACAATGTACCATTGACCCTTACTCTCTGCGTCCTGTTGGTTAAGAAATCCAGAATCCAACCCACCAGATTATTGCTCAAATCAAATTGTTGCAGGAGCCTTTCAACTAAGATATGAGGTTGGATTGTATCAAAAGCAGAGGAAAAGTCCACAAATAAAAGCCTGGCGTGTGTCCCATTAAAATCCAGATGTTTAAAAAGCATGTTAAACAGTGTGACAGTGGCATCCTCCACTCCTCTGTGAGGCCTATAGGCAAACTGCAGAGGATCCAATGCATGCTCAGTCTGCTTTAGGACCTCACATCTGACCAGTTTTTCAAAAAATTTCATTAAAATTGAAGTCAAAGCAACTGGTCTAAAGTCTTTTACCATTTTAGGACAGCTGGATTTTGGAACAGGAACAACCACGGCTTCTTTCCAGATCTTAGGCACATGTTGTGTCTGTAAGGACTTATTGAAAATGTAATGAAATATAGGACTCAGTTCATGTGCACAGGACTTTACCAAGCGCCCACATATATTATCAGGGCCCTGACTTTTGTTCACTTTTACAGTGCAGAACTCCCTTTTAACATCCTGCACCTCAATATTAAAGCGCTGATTGTCTTTGAGTTTCTGTTTCAAATCTTGGGTTTCTGTGCTAAAATCAAAGGAGTCAAAACGACCATAAAAACTATTAAGAGCATTAGCCAGCTCTGTGTCTGAATTAAAACCATCTAAAAACACACAATTACTGCGCTCTGTGCTCTGAAGGCCTGCAATAGTTTTCATACTGGCCCAGGCTGAACCAAGTTTCTTTGTTGCTATCTTGCTTTCCAATTCAGATTTATAATTCTGTTTTGCTCTTAAAATTTCGGACTTCAGCTCTTTTGTGGCAACCTGTAGCTCAGAAACAGACCCCTGTTTAAAGGCAAGTGCTTTCCTCTGTAAGCAGGATTTAATTGATTTTGTAACCCATGGCTTACTGTTGGGATATATTTTGACACGTTTACGTGGAACAATCTTATTATAACAGAAAGCCATGTATGAGCATGTGACGTCCACCAAAGAGTCCAAATCATCCCCGCAGGCCAGTGTGAACATCTCCCAGTCTGTACAGTTAAAGCATTCCTGGAGGCTGTGCACTGAATCCTCTGTCCGCACATCAATGTCTCTCGTCTCCACCTTGCCTCTTCTGAGAGCAGTTTTATATGTGGACAGGAATACTTGTGTTCTATGGGCAATGCACTAGGTTAATGTTAATACTGGGAGAAGAAGAAGAAGCCATCTCTGTTGTCATTCAGTCCATACAGCCAATCATGAACAGTAGAATGAAATTACGTTTCTCCTATCTACAATGTCAGTCACATCTAGGATCAGAGGGGTGGCTGCCATGCAAGGCACTGCCACAGACAACTTCTCCTTCCTCCATTCTATTATGCTGAGCACCAAGCTAGAAGGCAGGAGGTACCATTTTTATATGGTCTCTGGTATGACTCGGCAGGGACTTGAAGCCCCAGCATCCCGGTTGTGGGGTGGATGCTTTATCAACTAGACACCACTCCGGTGGTAGGAGATTCACATTATATAATTAAACAAGACAAAAGTCTTTAAAATTTCATTATAGAAACTGTGAGGAATAAATTAGGACATCCACACCTTTATTTCCACTTAAAATAACTAAAATAAAAAAATGGTCATCTACGTGAACATTTAATAATTAACTGAATATTTAATAGGGTGTCCAAATTGTATCACCTGACTGCATATGAATGCCAGACCTTTTGTTAAACATGATAAACTTGGTGCATTTTAAAAAGAA
Source organism: Pholidichthys leucotaenia (assembly GCA_020510985.1). NCBI lineage: Eukaryota > Metazoa > Chordata > Actinopteri > Cichliformes > Pholidichthyidae > Pholidichthys > Pholidichthys leucotaenia. The sequence continues at coordinate 133,888,792 of CM035846.1, forward strand.
GTTTATAACCTGTAGTTCAGCACACCTGAGGATCAGAAAGGCTTAAGATGCAGTGAGAAAAGATGGATGATTTAATATTTCACAGCTCTGACCCAATCACATCTAACATCACTGTTGTTAACAACAAAAACAAACTTCTGACTCTTCAAATGTTCATTTATTTATTTTCCAGTAAAATACTTCAAAAACTTCAAACATACAATAGACACACCGCAAATTTAATGAAAACTAATACACTTTGGCATTTCTATGTCTCCCAGATGGCCTTGGAACATTTTGGTATACTCGCTGAAGAGCTGGAGCCGGTGACCGGGGAGAGGGAAGTCTTGGCTTCTCTGCTTGAGCTGCTGCCTCCGTGACCCGGGCCTCCAGAAAAGCAATAGAAAATGGATGGATGGATGGGTGGTTTCTTTTCACTTCATCGTCTGACTCAAGCATGTCATGCACAGCAGCAAGAAGAGTTTCAGCCCACTTTCTCTTTCATGGAAAAAAAAACCCAGGGAGGATGGAGACAAATATTAACAGACAACAATTCTAATACAGTTCTGTGAGATTCAACAACATGCATGGGCAATGGAACAGTAATGTTTCCTTTGCCTGGTCTAAGGTGTCACCATGGGTTGAGATGCCGTCTCGGCACTGAGCCCATGTTTTCCCTCATCCCTGCCTCCCATTGAGCAGCGTCTCAGCTGGCCCCCAGCTGGCAGCATTATGGACGGCTGGGGCCAATTAGTCTTCATCAGCTGGGGCGCTGCCAATGAGGATAAATAGGAGCAGCCTCGATGACTCGGGGCTGCGACATAAGCACTGCTAGGCTGAAGCCCCTTCGTCTGGTGTCAGCCTCAACTCCCCTTGCAGCATTCCGGTGTTTGTATCCCGCTGTGAGTATGCACGTCTTGTTACCCCCACGTCCGGTACAAGCTACCTACCCCTGCGCTGTGCAGCCTGAGAATGTACGTCTGTATGAGTGTCTGTGCTCTCCTCATCCCTTATCCCTTACCCAGAATAAAACATCTCGACTCACTGGCTTGTCCCTGGCTCTGATTGCCCGGCTCCCTAGAGCCGGATATGACAGTATGTCGCAGCCAGAAGAGTTGCCGGCGGCCGTGAGTCGCTGTGGAGATGTACCTTTCTGTCCGGGTGTCAGCGCTGCTAGCATGCCGTTTCCCAGGAGTCACTTCCGGCGCCAGGGCGACGAGCTGAGGTCCATCTCGGAGGCTGTCGACGGGACGTTCTTCACCCTGCACGACGCCTCCAACGCGAGACGCTGGCATCCGGGCCGTGCTGAGGAACTCCTGGACTGTCACCCTCACTCTCTGTACCATCTGGAGGACAGTGCCAGGATAGACGCTGCAGGTACACAGCAAGAGAAGCTCCACGGGGTGGATGGAAATCCCGGCAGGGAGTCGAAGTGGGCGACGTCTTTCCCCGCTTCGGAGTCCCGTTCCTGCCGCTATTCCAGTCCGGGAGTTCGCGCCAACCAGAGGACTTCCCCCGACCTGCGTCACGTCACTCGGGATTCCCTTCAAGGAGCCGCAGCTGACAGCAGTTATGTCCGGGGTCGAGTGGCTGTCGCGAGCTCTACTGTGTTTCCTGTCACCACCTTCAGGCATGTGGCGGCGGCAGTGAGATTGATGGTGAGGACTTCAGGGCTACGAAGCTTTCCCGTGCTCGACGCCTCCCTCGTCTCGATCTCCGATCTGGAGCGGCGAATCCTGGGTCTCCCCCTCGCTTCGTTCCCTGGGAGTAGTCGTCATCACATCGCCGAGTCACCTCTGCACGAACCTCGTCCGGATCCAGTTCTGGGTCATCGTCAGGACCGTTCCTCCCACGCAGCTGTCATCCCTTCGCCTCATCAGTGTGGAGATTCTACAGCCTCGTCCCCTGAGCCTCGTTCCCCCGCTGTCATTCCTGGACATTCGGGCTGGCTCACCCCGGCTGTTTCCCCCTCCTCCTCGACGCGCTTCCTGACCGCTGTGTGTGCCTGGAATCCCGGCCTGGTGAGCTCTCTGCTGGAGACAACGCGAGCGATCCTCAGACGAATTCCCGGGGGGTCCTCCGTTATCGCCGGGCGGGGAGAGGAAGAAGCAGATTCCACTACAGCAGGCGATACTCAACCTCCAGGGGGCAGGCAAGTCATTGTTTTTTCACACCTGCTTAATGATTTGCTCTGTCACATCCCTGGAGGAGAAGTTCAGGGTTCGCAGCTCCCTGAACTCTCCCCACCTGCTGTAACCTGTTTTCCTAATCCCGCATCCTCTGTGTCTCTCTCCGCCGAGCGGTCCCCGGCTCCGGGTCAACGTGGTGGGATATGGAGAGGGCCTGTGGTTCCGCAGCTACATTGCGGACGGAGGAGGGGGACTGACTGCTGCGTGGAGTCTACGCTGACGACTGAGCGTCCCTGGGTCTCCACGGAGGAGCGGTTCGGTCCAGCGGGACGAGATTCTTCTGGCTTCACGCCGAGTGGGTCGTCGGCGGGGTTACCTGAGCTGGAGGGATCTCAAGCTGCGCTGACCATCGTGCTGGCTGCGGGGCCCGACGCGGCTAGATGGGAGCCTGACAACGACCTCCTGACGACGGATCCTGGATCTTCGCAGTCCTGGACGGCGTCAGAACCCGAGATCAGGCGAGTGCTCTCCTTTCTTTTCTCTCTTTTTATCTTTGAGCACTTCAGCCTATCTCCAGGGGAGACGAGCAGGGTGCAGCCGCCCGCTGCGTCTGAGCTCGTCTCGCCGGGTTCTGGCGCTGCCGGTGATCCTGATCCCGGTTCTGTTTTCTCTTCTGAGCCTTCTTCCAGGGTCACCGGCGAGGAGTTGCTGTTCCTCGTGGTGCTGGAGGGTCCGGGTTCAACGTTGGAGGTCGGTTCTGGTGCAGTGTCCAACGTGGGTTCGCCCGAGACCCAATCGGGGTCCAACGTGGGTTCGCCCGAGACCCAATCGGGGTCCAACGTGGGTTCGCCCGAGACCCAATCGGGGTCCAACGTGGGTTTGCCTGAGACCCAATCGGGGTCCAACGTGGGTTCGCCTGAGGCCCGATCGGGGTCCGACGTGGGTGCTGCCCCAGTGTTGTCCAGGTCCGGTGAGGAGGTGGCCGTTTCCCTGAGGCCCGCCGCCCTCGTCATCGGCTCTCCCCTGAGCCTCTTCCACCGGGATCCGCTCTGACCCTTCGTCCGTCTCAACGGTCCTGGTGGTTGAGTGATGCGGGTCGACGACCCGACCCGCAAAACTTTCGGTTCGGCGATCTGGTTTCCCCCCACTGGTCTGTGTTTGCCTTTGGGCGGCCTGGTTCGGCAGCCGTTGGACTGGATTCCTGGGATCTGGGTCCAGAGTTCGCCGTCCGAACATTTCTCTTCCCCTGATTCGCCAGCTGGACAATGGGCGGGGAGATCTCCGGAGCCATCTCGGCTATTTTTGGACTCTGCCTGCCATACACCTCGGGTGTCACTTTTTCTTTTATCGTTATTAAGGTCACTTGGGTGTAATGTCTGTCCTGTTGGTGGATGTGTATTTATAGTGCTGTGCGTTTTCCTTCCCTCGTACCCAGCATTTTATTTTTTGTACCATGTTTTTAGTCTCGTTTTTGCATTGTAGAGTTATGTTTTGTTCCCTTTCAGACCATACTCTGCAGTTGCCCATTCATTCCAGTCACTTTCATTTCTTTAGGTGACTGTGGGTATTTATATATTCATGTGTGTGGGTTTTTCTTTGCCTGCACTCAGTATTTCTTTTTTATGCCCTGTTGGTTCATTATAGAGTCATGTGCCTTGTTTTCCGTAACACCATGCTCTGTAATTGTCCATTTGTTCCAGTCACCCTCACTTTTCTTGGTGACTGTGTGTATGTACTTATATTGGTGCTGTGTATTGTGTTTTCCCTTTATTTGACCATACTCAGCATTTTTTGCCCTGTACCTTTTTGGTGGTTCTTTTTTTTTTTTCTTGCTCTGGGTCACGCATGGTTGGTACTCTCTGGGTAGTATGTAACCGGCGTGCTGACCCAGTTCTTCTCCCCATCTGTACCTGGGTTAATTATTCTGTTGTCAGTATTGTATTTGGGTTTTTCTTTCCCGCTACCCTACATTGCCCCATTGGTGTTGTCCTTCCCTTGGCTTCTTCCCCTCCGGTCCGCCTCCCTTCCTCCCACCCTAGGTGGGGGGGGGGGGGGGGGGCTGGGATGTTCCTGGTCGTTCAGGAGCCCGACCTTGAGGGAGGGGCTCTGTCACCATGGGTTGAGATGCCGTCTCGGCACTGAGCCCATGTTTTCCCTCATCCCTGCCTCCCATTGAGCAGCGTCTCAGCTGGCCCCCAGCTGGCAGCATTATGGACGGCTGGGGCCAATTAGTCTTCATCAGCTGGGGCGCTGCCAATGAGGATAAATAGGAGCAGCCTCGATGACTCGGGGCTGCGACATAAGCACTGCTAGGCTGAAGCCCCTTCGTCTGGTGTCAGCCTCAACTCCCCTTGCAGCATTCCGGTGTTTGTATCCCGCTGTGAGTATGCACGTCTTGTTACCCCCACGTCCGGTACAAGCTACCTACCCCTGCGCTGTGCAGCCTGAGAATGTACGTCTGTATGAGTGTCTGTGCTCTCCTCATCCCTTATCCCTTACCCAGAATAAAACATCTCGACTCACTGGCTTGTCCCTGGCTCTGATTGCCCGGCTCCCTAGAGCCGGATATGACATAAGGTGGCAGAGGGTACTAGCAGCAGGTGAGCAGTCTCTGAATAAAGACACATTTCTGGATCAGAACCATATTATAAAAAAATAAAAAAAGATTGCAAAGCTGGCAAGGTAGATCAGCGAGGCCAGAGGTCTTAAACCTGTGGCTCTTCCGCTCATATTCAGTGGACAGGAAAACTACCCAATGCATGACAGAATAAATGCACTGATATACAAGAAAAAGATGCAAATCAAAGAGGGAAAAACTCTGCAATATGAGAGAAAAATAAGTATAATCTACAAGAATATGATGTTTATTTAGAAGACCATAATTGTGAATTTATTAGAAAAATATTCTAAATTAAAAAGAAAAATAGGCAAATTTATGTGTTGCACATTTTAGAAAGTGCAAAATTATTAGGAAAAAAGCTGTGCATTTACAAGAACCCCCAGATTAATAAAAAAGAGTTTCAAATTAAAAAAAGCCTTACATTTATGTGGAAAAATGTTGCAAATTTATAGTAAAAAAAACCCTGCAGATTAAAGAGGACAAGGATGCAAACATGAGAAAGTTAACGCACATTACAAGAAAAAAAAACGGTATAGTAGAGAGAAAAAACATTGGAAACTTCTGTGAAAGAAGGTGTACATTTGTAACAAAACAAATTTCAGAGGAAAAAATGTAACAGGAAGAAAAAGTTGTAAATTTAAGACAAAAATATTGCAGATTTGCATGGCAAAAAGCGTTGGTGTTTAGAAAAGGAGTTGCAAATTGATTTCATATTTGGAAGAGACAACTTAGAAGTTAAGAGGGTGAAACAAGCCTCAAATTTATGAGATAAATTGCATATTTTTTGCACATATTTACCAACCTTCAGCTCCTCAGAGGACTGCTGACTCCAGACTACTATATCCTGTAGCAGCGGTGCCAGGGTTTCATGCCCCATGTAGGCAGGTCAAGGCAAGATTGAGTCCAAAGCGTCCGAACATTTCCTTGTCTTCTGTTTCTCCTGGTTCTGATTGTTGTGGTCCTTATTTGTTACAGTCCTGTATGAGTTTTGTAATCTTCCTCACTGCTTTGCATTGTGAAAAATCCCTGCTAACTGCCAGTTTATTTTTAAAAATTGTTAAGCTCCACTGCAAGCCCTCAAATTCTTGTGGATCCTCCTCTGTGGTGTACAAGGCTCCTCATCGGCCCATTTGTCAGTGTTTTGTTCATATTAAAACTTCTACAGTATCTCACAAAAGTGAGTACACCCCCTCCCCACACACACACATTTTTGTAAATATTTTATTATTTCTTTTCATGGGACAACACTGAAGATATGACACTTTGATACAATGCAAAGTAGTCAGTGTACAGCTTGTATAACAGTGTAAATTTGCTGACCCCTCAAAATAACTCAACACACAGCCATTAATGTCTAAACCACTGGCAACAAAAGTGAGCACACCCCTAAGTGAAAACATCCAAATTGTGCCCAAAGTGTCAATATTTTGTGTGGCCACCATTATTTTCCAGCACTGCTTAATTCTCTTGGGCATGGAGTTCACTAGAGTTTCACAAGTTGCCAATGGAATCCTCTTCCACTCCTCCATGACGACATTAAGGAGCTGGTGGACTTTAGAGACCTTGTGCTGCTCTACCTTTCATTTGAGGATGCCCCACAGATGCTCAATAAGGTTTAGGTCTGGAGACATGCTTGGCCAGTCCATCACCTTTACCCTCAGTTTCTTCAGCAAGGCAGTGGTCGTCTTCGGGGTGTGTTTGGGGTCGTTATCATGTTGGAAAACTGCCCTGCAGCCCAGTTTCCGAAGGGAGGGGATCATGCTCTGCTTCAGTATGTCACAGTACATGTTGGCATTCATGGATCCCTCAATGAACTCTAGCTCCCCAGTGCCGGCAGCACTAATGCAGCCCCAAACCATAACACTCTCACCACCATGCTTGACTGCAGGCAAGACACAGTTGTCTTTGTACTCCTCACCTGTTTGCCGCCACACATGCTTGACACCATCTGAACCAATTGACACTTTGACCCTATTACATCACGGACTATATTTATTTTTGTGTGGAGAACACTGTACCTTGTAAGAGAGAGCAGCGTTTTCCCAACAACAAGCCTTGGCTGACCCTTGAGCTTAAAGCCTTGCTGAATGAGAAGAAAAGGGTTTTTAGATGAGGGAATGAAGATCTGAGGAGAGTCCAAAGGGAACTGAAATGGAGAATAAGTAAAGGCAAGGACAGCTACAGGCAGAAATTGAAGCACCAGTTGGAGCAAAATAACAGCAGGAATGTTTGGAGAAGGCTGAAGAAGATCTCAGGACATGAAAAAGGTGGTGGTGGTGGTGGTGCCCAGGACAGTGGGAGCAAGGAGTGGGCAAATGAACTAAAGTCCCTCTCCCACCCCTCCCCATATCAGTCACCTTGCCTCCTCTTCACACCATCTGAGGCTGCTGCGTGCACCGGGGATATTTCCCACTCCTCTCTCCTTGTCTGTTCATCAGGTGAGGGGGGAGCTCAGGAAGATTAAAGCCAGAAAAGCAACAGGCTCAGATGGCATTAGCTCCAGACTGCTCCGGGAATGTGCAGACTTGTTATGTGGGGTGGCCATGCCCATGTTTAATTTGAGTCTTAGTTTGGGGAAGGTTCCTGTTCTGTAGAAGACTTCCTGTGTGGTTCCAGTGCCAAAGATTGTGTGCCCCAGGGAGCCTAACCACTACAGACCTGTGGCCTTAACTTCCCATCTGATGAAGACCCTAGAGAGGATCATCCTCAGCCACCTCCAACCCCTGCTCCACTAGATCTCACTTTCAGAGGTTCTCTGACAATACAGCTATTGTTGGATGTGTGTCAGAGGGGAACTATCTGGAGTACAGGAGGGTAATCTCTGACTTCATCAACTCAACCACCTTCACATCAACTCCAGTAAGACAAAGGAGGTGGTGGTTGACTTTAGGAGGAAACAATCAACAAATGCACCAGTAAATATCCATGCTCTGGACATTGGGGTGGTGGATAGTTACAAATTCCTTCGTGTTCTCCTCAATAATAAATTAGACTGGTCAGATAACACCCAAGCTCTGTACAAAAAGGGCCAAAGTTGGCTCCATTTGTTGGGCAGACTGAGGTCATTTGGGGTTTGCAGGTCATTATTTAAGACTTTTTACACCATGTGGTGGCCTCTGCAATTTTTATGCAGTTGTTTGCTGGAGTGGTGGTAGCACAGAGAGGGGCAGGAAATGTTTGACCAGATTAGTCAAGAGGGCGAGTTCTGACCTGGCTGGTCCCCTGGACTCCACTGAGGTGGCGGGGGAGAGGAGGATGTTAGCTAAGCTAATGTCTATTATGGACAACACCGCTCACCCTCTACATGAGTCTGTGGAGGCCCTAAGCAGCTCCTTTAGTAGTAGGCTGTTACAGCCACTGTGTAGGACTGAATGTTACTATAGGTCCTTCATCCTGACAGCAGTTAGATTGTACAATGCACACATAGGATAAAGACTTGCTATGTTTTTCATCCGTCATTCTCGATGATGACCAAGGACATCACAGGGAAGAGGACTTGGTGTAGTGTGTCCGGCTGTGGTTGATCAGTCCGATGCGGGCGCAGAAGGCTCTGCTGCAGGTTGGGCACAGGTGGTCTGCGCGGGCAGAAGATACAGGGGTGGCTCTGGACTTGCAAAGCTCACGTTTTCTCTGGGCCTTGGCAATCCTGTTCAATTCAAAGGAGGCAGCACCTTTGCTGGTACGGCTACGCCAGTCTGGTCCGTCTAGCGTGAGGGTCTCCCAGGTGTCAGGACTAATGTCAAAGTTCTTCAGGGAAGCCTTAAGAGTGTCTTTGTAGCGCTTCTTCTGACCACCTTGTGAGCGCTTACCCTCTGCTAGTTCACCGGAGAACATTGTCTTTAGTAGGCGTGAGTCAGGGATACGAACAAAGTGGCCAGCCCACCTAATCTGGGCTCTCTTGAGCAGGGTGTGGATGCTAGGCAGCTCAGCTTGGGAGAGGACCTCTGTGTCAGGGATTTTGTCCAGCCAGGTGATTTTCAGGAGCTTTCTGAGGCAGTTCAGGTGGAAGCGGTTTAGCTTTCTGGCATGGTGCTCATAGACTGTACAGGTCTCGCAGGCATACAGTAGGGAAGGCAAGACAACTGCCTTGTACACCTTCAGTTTTGTGGTCAGTCTGATGCCTCTCCTTTCCCATACTGTTGCACATAGCCATTCGAATGCTGAGCTTGCCTTGGCAATGCACGAATCGACCTCATCGTCGATGTTGACAGACCTAGAGAGTGTGTTGCCGAGGTACGTGAACTTGTCAATGGCCTTGAGGGTCTCCCCATTGAAAGTAACGTCTGGCTCCATGTAAGTCTTCTGTGGTGCGGGTTGGTGCAGGACCTCGGTTTTCTTCATACTGATTGTGAGCCCAGAGTTGTCCTAAGCAGTGGAGAAGCACTTCATGCTCTGCTGCATCTGGGCCTCTGTAGCGGCGTTGAGTGCGCAGTCGTCTACTAATAGGAAGTCGTGCACTGAGTCCCTTTCCACCTTGGTTTTTGGCTTGGAGCCTCTACAGGTTTAAGAGCCTGTCATCCATCCTGTACCTGATACTGATTTTTCTTTCTTCATCGTCGCAGAAGGCATCAGAAAGCATGGCTGTGAAAACCAGGCTGAAAAGTTTGGGCGCGAGTACACAGCCCTGCTTGACCCCGTTGGTGACTGGGAAAGCTTTGGAGGAGTCTCCATCGTCCAGTACTTGAGCAAGCATGCTGTCATGGAACTGATGACATGACATGCTGATGAACTTGTGCGGGCAGCCGAACTTCGCCATGATCTTCCACAGCCCCTCACAACTGACAGTATCAAAAGCCTTGGTCAGATCTGCAGATGTTGTGTAGAGATCCCTGTTCTGCTCTTGACACGTCTCCTGAAGTTGACGTGCAACGAGGATCATGTCAGCAGTTCCAGGACCCTCTCTGAAGCCACACTGGCTCTTCTGCAGGTGACCGTCTTCCATGTGCTGAATGAGGTGGTTGAGAAGGACTCTTGCGAGGATCTTGCCTGCAGTGGTGAGGAGATAGATCCCACGGTGGTTGTCGCAGGACTGCCTGTTTCTTTTTCTGTTGTAGAGATGGACAATGGAGGTGTCCTTGAGCTCCTGGGAGATAACTTCCTTCTGCCACATGGTCTGAAAGTGCTCGGTGAGTTTCTGTATTAGAACTGGTCCTACTGCCTTGTAGATTTCAGCTGGGATGTAGTCAGAGCCTGGTGCTTTGCCGATCAAAAGGCGTTTGATCACTTTTTGGACTTATGATTCCATTAGAGGTTCTGCCAGAGATGTGTTCACCTCTGCTTGGGGCATGCGAGTGATGGCTTCTGCACTGATGGACGAAGGTCTGTTCGGGATGCTGCTGAAATGTTCTGCCCATCTTTCCAGGATTGCGTTCTTGTCGGTGAGGAGAGTCTCCGTAAACAGCATCAAACTACTCTCTCTGTACACGTTCTCGTAGCGGGAGATAGCCGCTAGCTCATCTGTTTTATTGAGGACAAACTCGTTGTTCTTGGAGACTTTAATGCCGTACCTTTGCATGCTGGCAAAGGTACGTGGTCTTATATTCAATTGCCTCACCCAATTAATATAATTAACCTTAACATTCATCTCACAAAAGGAATTGAAATCAGTCAAAACAGATCTCCAAATATATGTGCACTTTATCAATACAATCATGTTAACATTTACAAATTCTACACATATAATATAATCCTCAATTACAGAAACCGTAGCAGTGGTGACACTCCGTGGTCACATTTCCTCCCTCCTTCTCCCAAGAGTAGAGTACTCTGTGAGTCATGTACTCTGGAGAGGCTATCTGCCATTAGGTTGGTTTTCCCTGCCACATACCAAACAGTAAAGTCATAAGGCTGAAGGGACAAATACCACCCTGTAAGATGACTATCCGTGTCCTTCATCCTGTTCAGCCACTGTGGGGCCCAATAATATGTCTCCCACATGAAATGATGCCCCAGTAAATAGTATTTCAGAGACCCTATTGCCCATTTCATGGCAAGGCACTCTTTCTCTACTGTAGAGAATCTCGTCTCCCGGTCCAACAACTTACGGCTCAAGAACAGTGCCGGGTGTCTCTCTCCCTTCACCTCCTGGAGAAGCACTGCTCCAATGCCAACTCCTGAAGCATCTGTCTGTAGAATAAATGGACGGGCGAAATCCGGACTGTAGAGAACCTTTTCACCAGAAATAGCACCCTTCAGATCTTCAAAGGCTCTACCACACTCCTCTGTCCATTTTACCCTATTTGGTGCTGAAGCCTTAGTGAGGTCAATCAAGATTGCTGCTCTTTCAGCAAAATGGGGAATGAACTTACTATACCATCCTACCATTCCCATAAACAACCGTACCTTCTTCTTGGTAGTAGGTACCGGATAGGTCCGAATGGCACCCACTTTACCCACACGTGGTCTAATGACCCCCTGACCAACCACATGTCCCAGGTACTCCACCTGCTGCTGTCCAAACGCACACTTGCGTGGATTGATAGTCAGTCCTGCCCTCTTAATCAAATGAAGGACCTGCCTAAAATGTAACAAATGTTCCTTCCAGGTCTGACTGTAGATGACTACGTCATCCAAATAGGCAGCCACAAAGTCTGATACCCCTCTTACTACCTGGTCCATGAGCCACTAGAAAGTTGCAGACACCCCCTGGAGGCCAAATGGTATAACCTTAAACTGAAAATTGCCATAAGGTGTTTTAAAGGCTGCAAGTTCTTTTGTTTCAGGTGCCAAGGCCACCTGCCAGTACCCCTTGCTTAGGTCTAGTGTGGAAATAAACCTAGCCCTACCCACTTTCTCTAATAACTCATCAATACGGGGCATGGGGTACGACTCAAACTTAGAGACTGCATTAAGGTATCTGAAGTCTGTGCAGAACATCAAAGAGCCATCCTTTTTGGGGACCAGCACAATCGGGCTACACCACTCACTGACTGACTCCTCAATCACTCCCAGCTGCAACATCAGGTCAATTTCCTGCTTCAGTTTCAGGACCAACCGCTCAGGGATCCTATAAGACTTTCTACGCGGAACAGCCTATTCTTTTAAATGAACCTTATGGTGAACAAATGTGAAATCAGGTCTCTCCCGAAACAATTCTGGATCTAATAGTGCCTTTAACTCTCTCTGCTGATTAACCTGTAAATGAGACACCTGAAATGAACAAGACTCGGTCACATTTGTGGGAAAGGACTGTTCTCTCTCCTCATCCACTTCTGTCGCACAAATGAGGAGCTGATGATGCGTCTGCTGAAGAACAAGCTGCTGCTGCTGCTGCTGCTGACCAGGCTGCTGAAACACTGATGTTTTGACTTCCTGTCAGGCATATATAGTTCATATGTCACTGCACTTAGTTTCTTAGAGATTTCATAAGGCCCCTGCCATCGAGCAAACAGCTTACTGTGACAAGAGGACATCAGTAACAACACCTGCTGGCCTGGGTGAAAAACCCTCTTTCTGGCCTTCTTATCATACCAAGTCTTTTGTTTGGCCTGTGCCGTCCTCATGTGCTCCTGAGCCAAAGCAGTCATTCGATCCAGTTTCTCTCTCATTTTAATAACATATGAGACCACATTGTCCTGATCACTCGGTGGACTCTCCCAGTGCTCCTTTCATAAGTCCAGTGGGCCCCTCACCTGACAACCATACAGTAGTTCAAAAGGTGAGAACCCTGTTGAAGCCTGGGGCACCTCCCAATAAGCAAATAACAAGTACGGCACCCATTGGCCCCAATCCGAGCCCGTATCGGAAACAAATTTTCGCAGCATGTTCTTCAAAGTCTGGTTAAATCGCTCAACCAGTCCATCTGTCAGAGGGTGATATGGGGTGGTCTTAATTCCCTTAATACCCAACAGCTTATATACCTGCTGCAATAGTTTTGATAATAAATTTGTTCCACAGTCCGTTAGGATCTCTCTGGGTATGCCTACCCTCGAAAATAACTGAATGAGGCAGTTGGCAACCTGCCTAGCCTTAACAGATTTTAATGGGAAGGCTTCTGGGTACCGAGTAGCGTAGTCACGTATCACCAGAGTGTATCTATTGCCCAAGGAGCTTCTCTCTAGGGGTGCAACTATATCCATCCCTATTCTGTCAAATGGTGTTCCAATGACTGGTAATGGCTGCAGTTGGGCAAGGGCTACTCCCCTAGGTGATGTAATCTGACATGTTTCACATGTTGCACAGAACTCCTTAATCTGGGTATACATTCCCAGCCACACAAACCTTCTAGCAATTTTTGTAATGTCTTCTGGAATGCTAGATGACCTGCCCAAGGGATAACATGTCCCAGTTCCATAACCTTTGGTGTGAGGCCTTGTGACAAAGCTATGGCCATATCTTCACCTTGCTGTTGGTACAGAATGCCCTTTTTAATGACATAAACGGCTTCAGCCAAACAATCCACTCTGCCCTGTTTCACACCCTCAATTTCCGAGACTTTACCAAACCAAGGTTCTAGCGCTGGGTCAGCTTTCTGCAGTGCAGCTATGTCAGAAGGGATGTCAAAGTCTACTGACTGGCTTAGCTGTGGTGTTTCTTCACCCAAGTTCTTCACTGAAGCTAAAACCTTGTCTCTTCTTCTCTGAGCCTTGGATTTTGGCTGCTTAATAGGGCCTGCCTCTACCCCAGAATCATAAAAAGGCAACTCCTGGAGAACATTGGCAGCCCATGTGCCCTGGTTGTCACCATATTACAATTTTTTTCAATAGGTGCATTAAGCCTCTGCTCAATAGCGCCACCTGCCTGTCCCTCCTCAGTTTGCTGTCCGTCCCTAACCTGTTGTATGATGTCCAACAAAGTTGGTACATCATTGCCAAGAATAACTGGATATGGCAAATCAGGCACAAGAGCTACAAGAAGGAGATAAGTTTGACCCCCCACTGTTAAATAGACCTCAGCGGTCGGGTATAACGTCCCTAACCTGTTGTATGATGTCCAACAAAGTTAGAACATCATTGCCAAGAATAACTGGATATGGCAAATCAGGCACAAGAGCTACAAGAAGGAGATAAGTTTGACCCCCCACTGTTAAATAGACCTCAGCGGTCGGGTGTAACTTCTTATAATAAACACAACTAATATTCACTGTAGACTCACTCCACGAATCCCTAGGGACCAAACTGAGCAGAACAACAGTCTGAAAACAACCAGAGTCTAACAAGGCCTCTTCACACTGACCATTAAGCAGAACAGTTGTTTTATATATTTCACTGTGAACTGGTGCTGAAAGAGTGGGTCTTGGAACTGAGCATAACAATGAAGGCTTATTATTTTCTGTGGCAGGACATGAATATTGAGTATGACCGATTTTATTACACTGATAACAGCGTATATCTTTATTAGAGACAAAACATGACTTTTTGCTACCATTATATTTGCCATTTGTGATCTGACTGGAACTGGAATACAGTCTATTTTGAGCTTGACCACCCCTTTCACCCCCATTAGACTTACTCTGTGTAGTGAAAGAGCCGTCACGGCTGAAAGTAGGTCTCCTGCTCCCAGATCTGGCTGACAGAAAGACCTCCGCAAGACGAGCAGCGCCCTCTGCAGTCTTCGGGTCCCGCTCTTGTATCCAGATTTCCAGTTCCGGGTCCACCATCCGCAGTAACTGCTCCAAATCATCAGTTCCGAAATGTCTTTTATAGTTGAGGTCTCTGGTTTAATCCATTTACAAAACAGGTCCTTTAAACGTACATAAAGTTCACGGGGGGTTTCGTCCTGATGAATGTCCAGGGCACGAAACCTTCTCCCATAGGTGTCGGGTGTTATTTCATATTTAATTAAAATTGCTTCCTTCACTTTGTCATAAACATCCGTGTCTGCAATGTCCATAAGCATGCAAGCACTCTGTGTTTTACCTGTGAGCAGAGGAGCCAACTGAATAGCCCACTCTTCTTTACGCCAGCGGCAGACCGTAGCGATCCTTTCAAACGTCGCCAGATAGTACTCAATGTCGTCCTCGGGAGAAAGTGGATTCAGCCTGGGCTCATGGTGCATTTGCGTTGTCCTCGGCTGCACCTGCAGCGGTAGGTTATCCTCTTGTGGGCCGACCCGACTGGCCGTCAACCTGGGGTCTCCCCCCGAAACGCCGTCGTCACCGCTGCATTAAGCCCGGCTCCCATACTCCTCTCTCAGCTCCGCCACTTGTGACTGCATCTGGCGAACTTGATGCTGCATAATCTGCCACCTTTGTTCTTGAAGAGAGGCTTCTTCCTCCCTCTGACGGTCTCTGACTGTCAGTGAATGCACCATGGACTTCACCAAGCTCATCAGTTCTTCCAGCTCGTCCAGTCCCCTGGCCCCCTGCTCCTCAGTTGCCATACTTGTGTCAAAGTCCTCTAATTGCTCTTCTTGTTTCCTCTTTATTTTCCTTCTGGACATCGCTTCTTCTATCCCGTATTATAGATAGATAGATAGATAGATAGATAGATAGATAGATAGATAGATAGATAGATAGATAGATAGATAGATAGATAGATAGATAGATAGTTTATTTCGAACACAAAAAATATAACAAAAAACAAGCAAATAGCAAATGCAATAAAGTTACAGTATACACTGTTCGAAAGGGAGAAGGAAGAAGTGAACACTTATTAATTCCAACTCCTCTTTTCCATCGATACACCCATGTGAATTTTATACAAATTACTACCTTTAATACCCCAAGTAAACAATTTACTGTATTTTTTTCAGATCAACATTAACACCTGTCCATTCTAACATACAATGAAGTCTATATTTCAAAACCAGTCTCAAACGACACAGACACACACAGTGCTGTCACACCCACCATTCCATAGTGTCCCATAATGTCCCAGAGTGAACATAATGAATCGTACATATAAATTCTACCCTTCTAACATATATCCTTTCAACAAATGGTGCTTATACCTCTTTTTAAATTGATTTCTGTTTGTACATAGTTTCAGTTCCGGCTCCAGACTGTTCCACAAATCCACCCCACAGACAGATATGCACATACTTTTCTTGGTTGTACGTATCTTGGGTTTTGTGAAGTTTAAGTCTCCTCTCAAATTATGATCATTGTCTCTTTTTTTAAATATTTTTTGTATATTAGTTGGGAGTTGATTGTTAATTGCCCTGTACATTACTTGTGCTGTCTTAAATTTAACTAAATCGATGAACTTTATGACATGTGACTTCAAGAACAACGAATTGGTATGGTCTCTATATCCTGCATTGTTTATTATCCTTATAGCTCTTTTTTGTAATGTGCATATTGTTTGTAGGTTGGTCTTGTAGGTGTTTCCCCAGACTTCTACACAGTAGTTAAGATAAGGTAAAAACAGTGAATTGTACAATAAGACCAATGATTTATAGTCCACGATGTGTCTTGTCTTCCCCAGTATGCCTATACATTTTGCTAATTTAGCCCGGATGTGAGTGATGTGAGGTTTCCAGCAGATTTTACTGTCTAGCGTCACCCCCAGAAACTTATTTTCCTGTACTGTTTGTATTCTGGTATCATCTATCGTTATCATTATTTCATGATTTATTTTATAATTTCCAAACAACATAATCTTTGTTTTTTTTAGATTTAGAGATAATTTATTTTTGTTGAACCACTGCGTTAATTTTTCCATTTCAGTTGTGACCACCTCTAAAACCTGCTGCAAATTCTCACCAGTGCAAAGGATATTTGTGTCATCCGCAAACAAAATAAATTTCAGAATTTTTGATACTTGGCATATGTCATTTATATACAAGATAAAGAGTTTGGGTCCCAAAACTGACCCCTGGGGCACACCACAAGTGATGTCCATGCAGGGTGATTTGTGCTCTCCAATTTGTACAAATTGTTGTCTGTTACTTAAATAACTTTCCACCCAACTCAGTCCTACCCCTCTTATCCCATACCTTTCCAGTTTCCTTAGAAGTATTCTGTGGTCAATGGTGTCAAAAGCTTTCTTTAAGTCTATAAATACTCCTACAGCAACCTTTTTTTTGTCTATACAACTAGTAATTTCTTCTATAAGTTCGATCAGTGCCAAAGATGTAGATTTATCTGCTCTAAAACCATACTGGCTATCTGTAAGGAGGTTGTGTTTTTCAATGAAATCATCCAGTCTCTTAGTGAATATTTTTTCAAGTATTTTGGAGAATTGTGAGAGTAAAGAGACTGGCCTGTAATTTGTGAAGCGATGACTGTCTCCTGTTTTGTAAAGAGGTGTTACTTTTGCTATTTTCATTTTGTCTGGAAATGTACCAGTTTGAAATGACAGGTTACAGATGTGGGTGAGTGGCTTAACAATTCCCTCAATTACCTTTTTCACTATTGTCATGTCAATTTCATTCCAGTCCGTTGATTTTTTGTTCTTAAATTTACTCACAGTCTCGATAATTTCCTTTTCAGTAACTGCACCCAAAAAGATTGTGTTTGGGTTTCTATCCTCTATTTCATTCACAGACCCACTGTGGTTTGTTTCTGGAGTCACTATTGATTTTGCTAATTCAGGACCAACGTTTACAAAAAATTTATTGAAACCACTGACCACATCTTCCATATTATTAATCAAACTGTCGTTTTCGATAAAATATTCTGGATAATTTGCATACTTAGGACGATTACTAATAATCCCCTTGAGTACTTGCCATATTCCTCTTATGTTATTTTTGTTATCCTCTAGTATTCTGTTGTAATATTCTTTCTTACAGGTCCTCATTATAGTGGTAAGCTTATTTTTATATCTTTTATATTTGATCTCAGCTTCCACTGTTCTGCATTTAATGAATTGTTTATATAATGTATTCTTCTTTTTACATGCATTTATTAACCCCTTGGTGATCCAAGGAATATTTTTTTGTTGTTGTCTGTCACTGTATTGTTTTATAGGACAGTATTTATTGTACAATGATTGAAATATTTGTAAAAATTTATCATATGCTTCATTTATGTCATTTTCATCATAAACTATCTTCCAATCTTGTATTAATAATTCCTTTGTCAGTAAATACATTGATTCTTCGGTTCTTATTCTTTTATATTTAATATTTTTGGTATACTTTTTCTTCCTATAATCACATTGATAGACAACAAAAATCGGCAGGTGGTCGCTGATATCATTCAATAAAAGCCCACTCCTGATATTATTTTCCATAATGTTTGTGAATATATTATCTATTAGTGTGGCACTGTGCGACGTGATTCTGCTAGGTCCTGTAATTGTTGGATGTAAGCCCATACTGTACATTGTGTTGATAAATTCTTCTGTCAAACTATGTTGTTTTGAGTTCATCAGATCTATATTTAAATCACCACAGATGAACATAACTTTATGAGTTAATTTTGCGTACATTTTTTCCATCCAGTCCTTAAATAAGTCAATGTTTGATCCAGGTGTTCTATATACACAGCTCACTACTACATTCTTCACATTATTCAGACAGATTTCTATTGTAATACATTCAAATAAATCATCCACAGTTACTGACAGATTTTCAACAACCTTGTATTGCAAGCTCTTGTCAACATAAATTGCAACTCCTCCTCCTTTTTTCACTTTTCTATTTATATAATTTAATTCATAGCCATCCATGGTAAAATCCACTCCTTTCTCTTCACTGAGCCACGTCTCTGATATTGCCACAATATTGAAGGGCTCTTTAAACTGATGTAAATAATCTTTAATGTTATTAAAGTTGGCATAGAGACTTCTGCTGTTGAAGTGGATCATAGAAATATTGAAATCAGATGTGACCATTGTGTTAAACTGTTCATCTGTGTAATAATTACAGTCATTATTGATTGAGTTAAAAAGATTATTATCAGGGTCTATGTCATATTCTACGTCCTGTGGGTTGTGCTCTGTGTATTCAAAAACTTTCAGTTCCTGTTGTTCCTGTTTGATGATTTTTTGATTCATACTGTAGAATGTTTTGTTGCAGATGAGTAAAATCCTTCAGTGTCCTATATTTGTCTGAATTGTTGCTGTGCCTCCAGATCGTATTTGTCCAGTTCCATAATATTACGGATGTTAATGACCTTGGCTTCTTCAGGCGATCCGTTTAATTTGATGAATATTTTACAGTTTGATGTCCAGGTGTTTTGAATTTTTTTTCTGCTTTTTCATGTATCTTGCTTTCCTGGCTATTTCTGCGTTCTCTTTCGTGAGGTGCTCGTTTATGAAGATGTTGGTTCCTTGCAGCTTCTTACCTTGTTTCATTAGCGCCGTCTTGTGTTTTCTGTTTACAAACCTCATGATCACAGCAGGTTTGTCGCCGTTTTTCCTGGGCAGAGGGTGGCAGGACTCGATGTTGGTGCAGTCCAGCTGGATTCCTTTTGACTGCATGAAGGCCGTCACCTGTTGCTCAGCGGATTCCTCATCCAGCTGACTTCCACTGCTGTCTGCGGCCACTGCTCTCGCGTATGATCGGGGTTTGATGTGGAGCCCCGTGATGATCACGTCGTTTGCCCGAGTTCTCTGGTCCATCTCAGCCACTTATCTCAGCCATTATCACTTCAAATCAAATCAAATCAAATCAAATCACCCTTATTGTCATTCAACCGTACAACCAATCATGTACAGTAGAATGAGATTGTGCTTTACCTATCTACAGTGTCAATCACACACACCCCAGTGCAGAATCAGAGGGCCACTGCCATGCAAAGCGCCGCCACAGATTTCCCTCCTCCATTCCGTTATTGCTGAGCACCAAGCTGGACGGCAGGAAGTTCCACTTTTATATGGTCTTTGGCATGACCCGGCCGGGATTTGAACCCCTGCCTCCCGGGTGTGGGGCGGATGCTCTACCAACTGAGCCACCACTCCGGTAACTTATTAATCTGACAACACTTCCTCAACCAAACGCCACCATTTGTCAGGGAACGAATCACTTCTGACACCAATTGTCACGATCCTGAGCGGTCAAGGCACGCCAGAGAAGGAACGGAGGCTTCCAAACAGTTTTGCAATCAGCAATTTTCCATTTATTACACAAGATTCTTCACAGGCAACAACTCACGTGAACATCCGACACCTACCACAAACCAATTGACAGACACTTGTTATATACTTAGTGGGATAATTAGAGTTAATAGGACCATACCAAAATCCCAAGCAAAACAATAAACATTTTCATATTTCCACATACCCAATAATATCTAAAAGAGACATAAATACATAAATAATTTTCCCCCTATTTACAGAATAAATACACACCATAAATAATACAATAAATAGTTTTAAACCCTTATTTACAAATTAAATCACCCCTTACTCAACCATCATATGCCTCCTTCCTCCTGGCATCCTTTAAAATGCACTCAAACCCCTAAGGAGTCTTTTACCTGGATACCACCAGGAAGCATGCTGGCAAAAGATACGTGGTCTTATATTCAATTGCCTCACCCAATTAATATAATTAACCTTAACATTCATCTCACAAAAGGAATTCAAATCAGTCAAAACAGATCTCCAAATATATGTGCACTTTATCAATACAATCATGTTAACATTTACAAATTCTACACATATAATCCTCAATTACAGAAACCGTAGCAGTGGTGACACTCCGTCGTCACACTGACCAATAGAATAAAAGGGGGTGTTGTCCAACAGAGACTGGCTGGTGATTGGCTGGGCCAGTCAGATGACTTGAGTAAGCTTATCCAATAGGATGAAACACATATTGATTAAAATGAAATTCACTTCATGTGTGTAAGCTAAACTAACTTCAGTGATTCATGACTAATTTTCATTCTTGCTACATTAAACATGCACTTTCATAAACTTGCCCTTCTATAATTAACATGCATTAGAGTAAGGTTTATTTAAGTATTTTTAAACATGCAATACATTTAAACCAATGATTAATGAAACATTTCAAACCAGAATGGTATGTCAGAGTCCCGCTTGATTTTCCAGGGTGTCCTGAAAAAGAAAATAATCTGAGAATTGAGAGTTTTTGTTAAAAGAAAGTCATTTCATTTATTAACCCCAGTTCAGCTTGCAGAGACAACAGCAAACATATTCCGGAGTGGTCCACCAGGGGGTAATGTTGTGTTGTGGATAATTCCTCAAAACCTGTGGAATGTGGTCCAATGTATCTGGGAGGTATCAAACAGTTCTTGAAGCATAACTCTGCCTGGTTGGGGAGGAATTTATGATTTATGATTGCAGACTAATCCATTCCTAGCATGAAATGGGATCTGTATTGTCCCTTTAACCATGGAAAGTGTTTTCAAACTTTGGTTCTTAGGTTAAGGAAACAATCTTGACCACACTTTTGGGTGAAACAATTTCTTTAAGGTGAAGAGTGATTTTATTGATTGGAGCCAAAGGGATTGACGTTACATGGGCCAACCACCCGGAGGTGTGACTGTTGCTCCATCAGAGGTACTATCCCTCCCTGACACTCCATACACCCCGAAGACTTGTTATAAAATGTGCATTAATATGTATTTTTCTCACTGATCTATAAATATATACGAAGAGTTTGCTTGCAAAAACCAATAAGTGCCATTTCCAAGAAAGTTCCCTCTTTACATCAAACAACTGTTAACATTACCTACTTATAGAAGTTCAAATTGTTTGTTTTTTTTTTTTCAAAAATCCGACATGGCCTATGTTATAGACACTACAAATTCATGTTTGTTTGTTTTGTTTTCAAATACCGATAAACACCGGGAGCGTTTTTTTTTTTTTTTTTTTTTTTTACAAAAGCAGATAACTCCACATGGCAAATCAGCGCTTGCTGTGTGGGTCATGTTACTCATCTTGGCTGCCTTCCCGGTCTGCTCTTTCTGACTGATTTCCCTGGTTGTGTTCAGAATGTTTACTCACTCACTCCCTCCCTACTCGCTATATAGAGAATTTAGATATAGTAGACTATACAGTAAACTCAATATAACAATAAAATTAACCACTTTCGGACAGTACTGGGCTTGTTTCCGCGGCACAGTTAATAGCATCATCACGTGAGACAGTAAAATGTAACAGACTAATGGTGGTAAAAAACAAATACCTGCATGTAATTTGTATTAAATATGTATTAAATCATATCATTTTTGTTGAATTATTAAATATAAATATCTTAAGGTAGTTTATGTTGTGACGTGATGCTCTTCTCTCACTGCTCCGTTGGCTGCACATTCACTATATAGTACACTATATGGGGAAAAAGTGAGCATTTCGAACACAGCACCTGCTTGCTGTGAGTGATTTCCCAGCCTTTTTTTTTTTTTTTTTTACCTCCGCCAAAGGGGGAGGTTATGTGATCATCGGCGTTGGTTTGTTTGTTTGTTTGTCTGTTTGTTTGTTTGTCTGTTTGTTAGCAAGATAACTCAAAAAGTTATGGACAGATTTTCATGAAATTTTCACAGATTGTCAGAAATGGGGTATCCTACAGATGATTAGATTTTGGTGGTGATCCGGATCACCGTCCACAAGAAAACCGCCATTACGCAAAATGCCATTTTCATGAATAACTACTAAACCACTAATCCTATCATTGTCAATCCAATTGTTGTGAATCCAATTGCTAGTCATATGTTTTCATGGTCAAGGAATCTGAAAACGTGCACACAAACACTGTATGGGGGGAACTGTGGTGCTAAACCGCCATTACGGAAAATGCCATTTCGTCAATAACTACTGAACCACTAATCCTATCATTGTGAATCCAATTGCTAGTCATATGTTTTCATGGTCAAGGAATCTGAAAACGTACACACAAACACTGTATGGGGGAACTGTGGCCGCCATTACGGAAAATGCCATTTTCGTGAATAACTACTGAACCACTAATTCTATCATTGTCAATCCAATTGCTAGTCATATGTCTTCATGGTCAAGGAATCTGAAAACGTACACACAAACACTGTATGGGGGGAACTGTGGCCGCCATTATGGAAAATGTCATTTTCGTGAATAACTACTGAACCACTAATCCTATCATTGTCAATCCAATTGCTAGTCATATGTTTTCATGGTCAAGGAATCTGAAAACGTACACACAAACACTGTATGGGGGAATCTGTGGTGCTAAACCGCCATTACGGAAAATGCCATTTTCGTCAATAACTACTGAACCACTAATCCTATCATTGTGAATCCAATTGCTTGTCATATGTTTTCATGGTCAAGGAATCTGAAAACGTACACACAAACACTGTATGGGGGAACTGTGGCTGCCATTACGGAAAATGCCATTTTCGTGAATAACTACTGAACCACTGCTTGTCATATGTTTTCATGGTCAAGGAATCTGAAGACTGTATGGGGGAAACTGTGGCGCTTGGCGGAGGTCTGCGCTCTCCGAGTGCTTTTCTAGTTTACAATTTTGTTGCATTTTATGTCAAATATGGATAATTTTGATGAAGCAGATGAACCAGTGATGCGTTCACAAGTAGGGCACAAACGAGGTCAGAACAGCGAAAAATATTCAGAATTCTTGTTAGTATTATCTTCTATTATCAAAATTCTTGCTACTTTGTATTATGTAGTTGTTCAGTGTTTGTATTGGAGCTCTTATCTGTGTGGTATGGGATGGCAGCCCCGGTTTCCGGTTCTGCCATCTCCATAAGAGGGGCTGCTGGTAGAGGGGCGGTCTCTTCCGCTTTTCCTCTGCCAAGCAGCTACATGTACAGTCGGGTGTAGAGAGCCCAGCTTGGTTTAATAAAGCAGTGTTCAGCTCAACTCCTCTCTTCATCCTTGTCTACTTGTTACAACATAACACTTTGCTGCTGTATGTCTCTGCACATTAACATTAAACACATTACTATCTACACACTACCACACTGAACTGCAACTACATGCATTACATCTCTAGTTTTCTGTGTATAGGATTGTTTGGTTTTATCATTGTTAATCATTTATCTCAATTTTGCACTATGGGAGGTCTGGGTCTTTCTTGTTGCCAATTGCACCATGGGTTGCATTACTGTGCATACTGTATATTAGACTGCTGTTATTGTTTTCTTTTTTCCAGCCTTATTCCTTTTCTTTTTATACTGTGCACACTAATGAAGAGAGAAACACCATTTCAATTGTCCTGTACGCATAGTAGTATTTACAGTAACATCTTTGAATCTTGAATTATAGCTTTATTATAGCTATATTATACCATTTTACTGAGTGGATATGCCTAAATCAGTGTGTCAATCATACTACATTGATGCTTTTAGACATTCAAGTATGTTCCAGAGAAATTAGCATGGTTTTCTGGGCTTGTCTGTTTTTGCAAAAGAATGGTTTGTGGACTTGTCTGTTTATGCAAAAAAGTACTAATAAATTGCCAAAAAGGAACAATGAGTTGATGTTTGATCTTTTTTCTTTATTATGTCTGAGATACTCATATTTCAAGGGACCATGTCTTTGAAGCTGATTTGGAAATACTAACACCTATAAACCTTCAGATGAAAAAGTGTTTTTTTTCTGATTGTGACCACAACTGGACTTATATGTTTTTGCGAAAGAACTCTTTATATATTGTACAATATGTACATATTTTAAATATTATTGATCTTGTATTTAGTAGTTTTTTATTGTATTTATTCTCTGGTTTTCTGTTTTTTGTTTTTTTTTTCCTTTTCTGATCTCCGTGCTGCTGTAGCAAATTCATTTCCCCAGTGTGGGATTAATAAAGTGTTATCTTATCTTGACAGTTCTTGTGTTAATAAAATAAACACATTCATCCATCCATCTATCTTCTACTGCTTAATCCTTTTCGGGTCGCGGGGCGGCTGGAGCCTATTCCAGCATCTTTGGGCGAGAGGAAGGGTATACACCCTGGACAAATCGCCAGTCCATTGCAGGGCCAACACAGTGAGACAGACAACCATTCACTCTCACATTTATACCTAAGGACAATTTAGAATCCCAGTTGATGCCACTTAACCTAACTTGCGTATCTTTGGCCTGTGGGAGGAAACCCACGCAGACACAGGGTGAACATGCAAACTCCACACAGAAGAGTAATCGATGGTCAAGGGGTGGGATTGAACCCACGATGGTCAGCGGTGGAATCGATCCCGTGACCTTCTTGCTGTGCTGACATAGTGCTAACCACTGCACCACTGTGCTGCCCTAAAAAGCCCTAAATTAAACACGCTGGTCAAATAATAACTTTATTCATGAATAGTCCTCTTTACAAATACTGAATTTATACATATTAAACAAAGGAATCTGCCATGTGGAATGAAAATCAAAACTTTGAGATATGACAAACAAAATAAACTATTTTACTGGGTTTTGCACTTAAACAAAAACTTAAAAAAAGCTTAAAAAAAACCCCTCCTATATTATGCCCCTCCGAACTGGCTGTGCCTGCATTGATGACATGCTTCCTCAAGTGTGCCTGTGTGCAATTTTGCAGTGCTCTTGGTGGATGGGTGGTCATTATTGAAATGAAGTGTCTGCATCTGTGTTCATAATTTTGCATATTGTTAGTAGATCACTGGCAAAAATTGGCTACTCCCTTTAGGCACTCTGTCTAATTTGCGCATTTGCTAATTTGTGCCTCCTTAGTAAATCTGTGTCTTAATGTCCAAGCTGATAAACTTGATTTTTTTTTTTTTTTTTGGCAAATATTCACTCTTTTAAACTTTTTAAGGTTGATGCCTGCAACATGTTTCAAAAAAAGCTGGCTTGTTTGCCACTGTGTTACATCACCTTTCCTTGTAACAACACTCAATAAGCATTTAGGAACTGAGGACACTAAATGTTAAAGCTTGACAGTTTGAACCAGTTTATTCATTAAAGTCAACAATGTAAACCAAGAACTGCAGAGCAAATATGGACTAGGAAAATTCTTTGTAACTACTATAAAAGACATTTTAGAACATCCATAAGGTGATGTGCAAAATTATTTCATTGCAGTAGCAAGTTAAAACAGTATATGTGTCATCCTTTGAAAAAGTTGGAAAGGAGTATCTTGATGAATACCCTGTCAGGGAAGTATCTGAAATCATCCAAATATATTAATAAAGCGCTTCTTCTTGTTCATGTTTACTTTTTGTCTCTCCAAATGAGAGTACGTGTGCTTTGTAAATGTCCTGTGCCTTTCTAACACCTTAAACCTTCATATGGTTTCTTTATCCACTCTCAGAATGATTGCTCAATAAGATGAATAATGTCCGCCAATTAATCTCACAATGGACCAATGAATCTGCAGTTTGACTGAAACAAACTTCTTATTTAAGCTAGAGTAAGTAAATTAGTGTTATAATATGGCAGCATCTGTACCATTTGCTTCTCTCTTACAATCCAAACAGAAGCTTTTTTTTTTTTGAAACCTCACCTGTCACTCACTCAGTGTGCCGCCTCCACACTTTACTGTGAAGGCGCAAATATTGGCCCAAACTACACCAATTGACTCAAAGTTATAACTCAGAATTATGATTGATTTTCTTTGACCTTGGGTTTTACACCCCCCTTCTGCTTCACATATCAATCCTCCAGACACATTCTGGTGTGACATTACTGTTGTTTTTCTAACTTATTTTGTGCTCCTCCCTTCAGTCTGCACCAGACTGCTGTTCCCTGTCTCAACTCAATTTGGGTTTTAGCTTTTCTTCTAATTGTCTTTTACAGACTTGTGCAATGTGTTTTATGACCCTGGGATCAAGAAATATTTATCTTAAAAAAGCATAAACTTGCTGGAACAGCACTCATCATGGCAGCGTGTAGGGGAAAAAAGCAGAAAGACATTTTTTTTTTTTTTTTTAGAGACTTTGGAGTAGACACAGATGTTGGGGCTTAATTTGTTTGGATAAAGTAGCTTAGTTGTAATTACCGTTTCCTGCCATCTTTAACAGGAATTAGTGTAATGTGAATTCTAAATCAGGGTGCTGCTTGGCGTGCAACACCATCCACTAACAACATCAAGAAACATTTCAGTTAGATATGGTTAATGTCACACACTGGGTCCGAGAGGGAGGAAGCCAGGTCGTCTTCTACTGATTGCTTCTACCCTCCTGGGTATGCTGATGCATTTTTATTCTGGATTACAGATCAGATATCAAACACAGCATTGGATGTAGGTCAAACATTGGCCTGCTCAAGCATCTGGACTGACTCCAAAATTAACTTTAATCCTTAACAGTGAATCAGGCAAGTTACGTGCTGACCGATGTTAAAGTGAAGACACAGTCATGCAGCCGGGATGCTTCTGCTGTCACATCTGCCAGCTTTTATCACGATTTATCACTGCATGTTTCACACCTACATGTCAGTAAAAATATATGTATTTCTAAGCACTCACCTGCTCTGCCTCTCTTTTATAAGTCATCCGTTTATAAATCACTCATAATAGGAAAAAAAAGGGGCAGCTGACAGAGAGATGAACAGTGGGTTGACTCTTACAAATCATCAGTTTGTATCCATTTCTGCCCAGAAAGCCAACGCTGGGTGTAGAAATCTCAACAGACATCTCTTTCCAAAGCCAACCCCTCTAGTTCTTCCATGTACAGCCATATACCCAAGCCATACAGTTACTCCAACATGTCCTGAAATCTCCCTTTAGTTGGACATTCCCAAAACAACTTGGTTGGTGGGCATCCTAGATGCCTAAACCATCTACCCTGGCTCATGTCAGTGCAGAGGAATAGCACCACTACTCTTACCTTCTTATAAACCCTGTTTCCACCTACCACGGACCTGGAACGATTGAGGAGCCCAGGAACTTGTTAAGGGCCGTTCCTGTATTTGGCCCTCTCACAAACAAACCACTCCAGATTTGACAAACACTCAGAAAACAACAAAACTGTGTAAAAAGCTCACATAAAAATTATGAATTCCACCTGTGTGTATGTGAACTGAAGATTTGTTAATTGAGTAGCAGCAGTGGTGAAGCAGTTGATGACCCCATTTTTATATAAGATGTCTCTGTTAGAGAGAGATTGTCATGAACTGCCCATTTAAAGGGCGAGAAACAGGACACCAAACGCACGTTGTAGGTTTCTGCACATTTATTAACATAAAGACACACAAAAAACCCTAGACTAACTGGTGAACAAAAATGAAAAATTAAACACACAGCGCTCCCAAACTAACTGATAGAGCACACAAAAAATACAAATACTCCCAAACAGACTGGCTGAGTATTTTAACCAATGACAGATGAGTATACAGGGCTCCAACAAGCACAATCTGGCGAAGACTTAAGATGACATATGAAAAAATTCTGGAGGCAAGTTGGGCTCAATGTCAGTGCCAATGTCAAGTGCCAAAACGCCTGAGCAGGAGAAACGCTCAGCTGGAATCTTCGAGAGCAATGGAGCTTGACGGCTGAGACAAAATAGAGAGAAAAAAGGCACCTAGACGGAGCTGACCAACTTACCTCAACAGCAAAATCAAAACCATGAAATGTAGGTGATGGCAGGAGATGAGGACGTGAGAGGAGATAGGAGAAGGGCATAACAACAGCCAGAGGTTGTTGTCCCTCTTAAATACCCACACAATACAAACAGACAGGTGTAACTCATGAGTGATCAATCAAGAGCAGCTGTGCAGCCCCGCAGAACAAACAGCCGGAAGCTGCACAGCACTGTCAAAATAAACAGACCGGAAGCAGAAAGTACAGAAATAACCAAGCTACAAAGCATCATACTAAACTAAGAAATAACAGACAAATTAACACAAGATGTTCACTGGGCAGACAAAACTGGGCATGGCTCTAATCGGTGGCCCAGGAACATGACAGAGCTATCTGACATGGAAAGTGAAATTTGAAAAGCTAATCTCATTTAAGACATTAATACCACGCGGTTTACTTCAAAGATTAAAAAATTTAAAGATTTTTATTTGTCAATACTTCTATTTGTACAGGACATACAGCAGAATTGAAATGCCGTTCTCTTAGTGGTGCGCGCAATATACAGTGGTGTAAAAAAATGTTTTCCCCCTTCCTGATTTCTCATTGTTTTGCATTTTTGTCACACTTAAATGTTTCAGATTATCAAACAAATTTAAATATTGGACAAAGATAACACAAGTATACACAAAATGCAATTTTTAAATGAACATGTTTATTATTAAGGGTAAAAAAAATCAAAACCTACATGGCCCTGTGTGAAAAAAAAGTAATTACCACCCCCTTGTTAAAACATAAATTAACTGTGGTTTATCACATCTTTGGATAGGTGAGTTCAATTTGTCTAGCCACACCCAGGCTTGATTACTTCCAAACCTGTTCTCAATCAAGACATCAATTAAATAAAACTTGCCTGACAAAATGAAGTAGACCAAAAGATCCTCAAAAGCCAGACATCATGCTGCGATTCAAAGATATTCAGGAACAAATGAGAAACAAAGTAATTCAAATCTATCCATCAGGAAAATGTTACAAAGCCATTTCTAAAGCTTTGGAACTCCAGTGAACCACAGTGAGAGCCATTACGCACAATTGTTGGAAATATGGAACAGTGGTGAACCTTCCCAAAATTATCCCAAGAGCACAGCAATGACTCATCCAATAGGTCACAAAAGAGCCCACAACACCACCAAAGAACTGCAGGCCTCACTTGCCTTAGTTAAGGTCATTGTTCATGATTTCACCATAAGAAAGAGACTGGGCAAAAATGGCCTTTCATGGCAAAGTTCCAAGATGAAAACCCACTGCTGAGCAAAAAGAACAGAAAGGCTTCTCTCAGTTTTGCCAGAAAACATATTGATGATCCCCAAGACTTTTGGGACAATACTCTGGGGACTGACAAGACAAAAATTGAACTTTCTGGAAGATGTGTGTCCCATTACATCCAGTGTAAAAGTAACACAGCATTTCAGAAAAGGAACATCATACCAACAGTAAAATATGGTGGTGGTAGTGTGATGGTCTGGTGCTGTTTTGCTGTTTCAGAACCTGGAAGACACACTGTGGTAAATGGAACCATGAATTCTGCTGTCTACCAAAACATCCTGAAGGAGAATGTCCAGCCATCCATTCATGACCTCAAGCTGAAGCGCACTTGGGTTCCTGCACCAAGACAACGATACAAAACACACCAGCATGTCCAGCTCTGAATGGCTTAAGAAAAACAAAATGAAGACTTTGGAGTGGTCTAGTCAAAGTCCTGACCTGAATCTGATTGGGATGCTGCGGCATGACCTTTAAAAGATGGTTCATGCTCGAAAACCTGCCAGTGTAGCTGAATTACAACAATTCTGCAAAGATGAGTGGGCCAAAATTCCCCAATAGCACTGTAAAAGACTCATTGTCAGTTATCGCAAATGCTTGATTGCAGTTGTTGCTGCTAAGGGTGGCCCAACCAGTTATTATGTTTAGAGGGCAATCACTTTTTCACACAGGGCCAGGTAGGTTTAGATTTTTTTCTCTTAATAATAATCACCTTCATTTAAAAACTGCATTTTGTGTTTACTTGTGTTATCTTTGTATAATATTTAAATTTGTTTGATGATCGGAAACATTTAAGTGTGACAAACATACAAAAAACTGAGAAAACAGGAAGGGGGCAAACACTTTTTCACACCACTGTATAAGAAAAGAAGGAGTAAGAATGAAAAACAGCAACAGCAGTCTATGAACAGTAATTAAATCACCCTTTATTGTCATTCAACTGTACAACCAATCATGTACAGTAGAACGAGATTGTGTTTTACCTATCTACAGTGTTAATCACACACACCCCAAGTGTAGAATCAGAGGGCCGCTGCCATGCAAGGCGCTGCCACAAATTTCCCTCCTCCATTCCATTATTGCTGAGCACCAAGCTGGACAGCAGGAAGTTCCACTTTTATATGGTCTTCGGCATGACCAGGTCGGGATTTGAACCCCTGCCTCCCGGGTGTGGGGCGGATGCTCTACCAAATGAGCCACCACTCCAGTAATGTCACTACCCATTGTGCAAATAAAGATAAAAGATAAAACCCAGCAATCCTATATACAGAAAAAGTGGAGCTGTAATACCCCTAACTGCAAGTTCAATGCAGTAGTAGGTGCAGACAGTGACAGACTGGACTGCACATGATCAATATTTCAATAACAGACAGACAGCACCAAATATGGCATTTGTGCAAATGATTGCAGTAAGGTGCAGAGACATACAGCAGCAGATGTGTTACTGTTGGTGTGCCAAGTCAGTCTGTGCAAACAACTGCAGTAGTTATAGTATTGGTCAGTGTGTTACAGTCCGGGAGGGGGTGGGGGTGGGGGTGGAGAGTTCAGGATCTTGATTGCCTGGTGAACAAAGCTGTTTAGCAGTCTTGTGGAGCGGGCCCGGAGGCTACGGTACCTTTTCCCTGAAGGCAGAGGGCTGAAGAGGGAGTGTGAGGGGTGGGAGGTGTTGCCTGCAATGTTGATTGCTCTGCGAGTGAGGTGGGTGTGGTAGATGTCCCGGGGGGGGGGGCAGAGGGGCACCAATGATCTTGCTGGCTACTTTCACTGTGCGTTGTAGTGTCTTCCGGCAGGAGGCGGTGCAGCTTTTGTACCATATCATGATGATCCTGTTGAGGATGCTATCAATGGTGCTCCAGTAGAATAAGCACATGATGGGGGGTGGGAGTTGTGTTCTCTTCAGTTTGCAGAGGAAATAGAGGTGAGTTTGAGCCTTCTTGGCCAGTAATGTGGTGTTGTTGGACCAGGAGAGGTCCTCAGAGGTGTGCACCCCCAGGAACTTGGTGCTGCTCACCCTCTCCACAGCTTCTCCATCGATGATCAGAGGGGGATGCTGTGTGTGTCTTCTCATAATGTCGACCACAATCTCCTTGGTTTTTCCCATATTCAGGAAGAGATTATTGTCTTAACACCACTGGACCAGTTGGCTCACCTCATTTTTGCAGTTGGCCTCTTCGTTGTTTGTGATGAACCCCCCCCCCCCCCCGCCCCCAGTTATGTCATCCACAAACTTGATGATGTGGTTGGTGTTGTTGGCTGGCATGCAGTCATGGGTGAACAGGGTGAAGAACAGCGGGCTGAGCATGCACCCTTGTGGGGTCTCTGTGCTCAGTGTGATTGTCTTGGAGATGTTGCTGCCGACCAACACTTTCTGTGGCTTCCCTGTGAGAAAGTCGAGCACCTTGTTACAGAGAGAGGTTTTGAGTCCCAAGTGTGTGAGTTTTTGTATTAGGTGCTGGCGAATGATTGTGCTTAATGCTGAACTGAAGTCCAAGAACAGCATTCGTACATAGGAGTTCTTTGAGTCCAGGTGGGTGAGGGCTGGATGGACAGCAGAAGTGATGGTATCTTCTGTGAATCTGGTTGACTTGTGTATAAACTGAGAAGAGTTGTGGGAGGGAAGGAGGGAGGGAGGGTGGACTTGATGTTCTGCATGACAGCCCCTCGAAGCACTTCTTTATGATGGAGGTCAGTGCTACGGGCCGGTAATGATTGTAGCTGGAGGGGACGGGCTTCTTTGAGGCTGGTATTATGGTAGCAATTTTGAAACATGTGGGGACAACAGCTTGACTCAAGGAGATGTTGAAGATCTTGGCCAAGCCACTCTTCAGCTCCTCCGCAAAGTCCTTCAGAACGCGATCTGGCATGTTGTCTGCTCCAGCTGCCTTGCGTACGTATAACCTGGAGAGGGTCCTCTTCATGCTAGCCAGATCCAGACTTGCAGCATTTTGATAGGTTGAATCCATCTTCAGCAATTTGCAGTAAACCAGGACAATTCCAGTCCCAATCAGAAAGATCCCGATCACCATTATTACGAAGATAAACAAATCTTCAATATCTTCGATAGAGAGATTAGTGAGACACAGGATTCTCCAATTACCTGTGTCACGTAAATAGCCCGCTGGAGCCGTTGCTGCAGGGCAGACAGCTTCCCCCGGAGCACTTTTCCTTGTTGAAAAAATAGTGTCAATTGTGTTCAAAGCCCAGCTTATTAACTCCATAATTTCTTTTCGACGGTCGCAGTTGGACGCAGACAGACAACAGCAAGCTGGGATCCAGTAGTTGGGAGGGGAGGAAAAAAGTCACAGCAGGAGAGAAAGAAAAAGCGTCTACTCTCTTGGGAGGGCGGAAGTGACATTTGCAGCTAGAATAGTCATTTACCACATTAGCAATGTATAGAGTGTATTTCTGATTAGTTTAAAGTAGAGTTGAACTGAACGGCATTGAACGGCACTGGGTGATAGTACATACAATTATAAAGATAATTTATCATTGGCACCCCCTCCACAAATCCTGGAATCTTGGAGAAAATCGCGATTTTGAATTTCCCGCCCTGAAAAATCAGACAAATCCGCCGATTAACCGGAAGTGCAGCCGGAGTTCCGCGTGACGTCACGAGTGTGACACAGTCCTCCATGTTTACCATTGCGAGCACGTCGACACTGGTTGTTTTTGGTGCATTTTGTCGTGAT
Organism: Pholidichthys leucotaenia; assembly: GCA_020510985.1. Classification (NCBI taxonomy): domain Eukaryota; kingdom Metazoa; phylum Chordata; class Actinopteri; order Cichliformes; family Pholidichthyidae; genus Pholidichthys; species Pholidichthys leucotaenia. The sequence continues at coordinate 133,921,803 of CM035846.1, forward strand.
AGTCGACTACAAAACACTTCCAACACCTGGGAAGAACTGTTCAGTGGCCAAGGAAAGCTGTCATGGCGACGAAAGAAAAGAAAGGGGGAGGAAAAGCGACCGGGAAGCGATGCGTTTCTAGATATAGATATTACAGTGATCCCTCACTTATCGCGTTTAATGGGGACCAGAACCGACCGCGAAAAGTGAAAAACCGCAAAGTAGCGTCACCCCCCCCAAAGGGCGTCACAAGCACTATTTTGCACAAAAAGGCACAAGAGAACAGCGAAAAGTGCCACTAAGCAACACGAGTGATAAAGAACAATGAATGCGGTCTTCCTTCTCTTCCTTCCTTCTCTCTGCAGGGAGAGAAGCTGGGTAAAACGTCTCGGCCAATCAGCTTGCGAGATTCCCGAGCGGTGAAGAGGTGGGCGGAGAGGAGTGGAGCGGTGGTCAGAGAGGTGGATTTTGAGTTGTGCGGGCTCTCCGTGTTGATACCTGATGTTCTAATGTAGTCTCCGAGACTAGTCTAATGTCTGTTCTAATGTAGTCTCCGAGACTACATTAGAACATCAGGTATCAACACGGAGAGCCCGCACAACTCAAAATCCACCTCTCTGACCACCGCTCCACTCCTCTCCGCCCACCTCTTCACCGCTCGAGAATCTCGCAAGCTGATTGGCCGAGACGTTTTACCCAGCTTCTCTCCCTGCAGAGAGAAGGAAGGAAGAGAAGGAAGACCGCATTCATTGTTCTTTATCGCTCGTGTTGCTTAGTGGCACTTTTCGCTGTTCTCTTGTGCCTTTTTGTGCAAAATAGTGCTTGTGACGCCCTTTGGGGGGGAGGGTGACGCTACTTTGCGGTTTTTCACTTTTCACGGTCGGTTCTGGTCCCCATTAAACGCGATAAGTGAGGGATCACTGTATTCCCCGGCGGCGGACCTCGCCTCTGCATCGCCGTCTGCCAGCTGCTGTCACAGGTGCATTAGGTATTTGTCTCCCGGGCTCGCCCTTGTGTACGCCTGCCACCTGCCACACTCCTGCATCCTCCTCTGTCTCGTCACCGATCCTGAATGCCTCTTCACTCTGAAAACTCTGGTTTTCTTGACTGCTGGAACTGCTGGAACTATCATCTGCCATTGTTGTTTTGTTTAGGGATCACACTCGTGACGTCACGCAGCGTCGTCTGCACTACTTCCGGTTTGTTTGGCACTGCCAGCCAGAGGCAAAAGTTTATCGGCTCATAGCTTGGCCATCGCACGGCCTAAAAATTTCTTTTATGTGTTGAAAAATACAATAGGTAATAAGGAATTAATCTGCTATTCTACTTTTTGCGCCAAAAGGTAGGTTCAGTTCTACTTTAAAGTTATCTTCATTGAAAAAAAGTGCTTTTCTTTCAAAAATAAGGAGATTTCTAAGTGACCCCAAACTTTTGAACGGTAGTGTAGTTGGTGAGGGTCTGTATTCCACGCCAGAGAGAATGTGCACCTCTGGTGTTGCTGAAGTGGCCAGATATATTCTTTCTGTACTGTCGTTTTGTCTACTGCTGTCATGCTCCTGAGCATGGCTGGGTGCCATGCTCAGCCTCCAAGTTACTTTATATCATCTTTTTATTTCTGTATCTGTTTATTTTGTATTGCTTATGGTTATCTTTGTTTTGTCATGATAGTCTTATCTATGTATTTGTGTATTGTTTTGTTTTCCTATTTATTTCCCCGTGTTCGTTCTTCTTTTGTAGTCTCAGTATTTATTAGTTTGTATTATTAGCTTTCCCCAGTTTTCTACATTAGTCTATTATTCTTGTATTTGTTCCTGATTTTCTTTCTTCATGCATGGTGCTTTTACTTTGATAGCCATTGTTTACTTCTTCCTGTCAAAGCCTGTTTGTGGGCTTTGACAGCTTTCACCTGTTTAGTCAATTATTTCTTCACTCATGCCAATCACACCTGAACTCAGTTGTTCATTAGTCTGTGCCTATTTAACCTGTGCTGCAGCTGCATTGCAGCATGGGTTCCTGCAGCACCGTTCTCCTTCCTAGACATATTTTGTGCCTCTCTGCTTTTCTCAGACGTGAGTAACCTGCCTGTTATGCAGCTCATTGTTTGTAATCCTGACTGGTCACTGAAGTGTCTCTGTTTATCTCCCTTCCCGTTACTCCTGCCCTTTGTGTAGTGGAGTGTTTTTGTGTATATGTGTTTTGTTATTAAAAGTGCAGTGGTGTGGTGCTTCTAAGCACAGGGTGCTTAGTATGTAGTGCTGTAGCATAGTGTTGTGTCTGCCTGCTTCTGCATGTCTCTCGCTTCCAGCTGCAGCCGCCATCTAGCTCCTTGGAATGAAAAGGAGGCCTAGTGCGTAAGTCCTCTCTGATGGTTTTACATTTCTATGCATCAAGACTCTCACGTAGCCTTCCAGCGGTACACCACATTAACTGGATCCTTGCGGTTCCAGGACAGAACAGTGAGGGACCTTGGAGCAGGTTGGAGCCCCAGAGGTACAGTGTGCAGGCCCACCGGCATGTGGATATGCCCTAACACTTACCAGTCCAACCACCTGCTGCCTTGTAGGTTGTGCCTCTGTAGGCAAAGGCTAGGAGAAGGTAACTCCGAAATCAAACCCACCTGCTGCCTTGTAGGTTGTGCCTCTTTAGGCAAAGGCCAGGAGAAGGTAACTCCGAATTCAAATCCATCTGCTGCCTTGCAGATTTGTCTCCACACCGGAGAAAGGCTGCATCCATGCATGCCGCTCATCTTGTGGAAACCTTTGCACCAGGTGGCATATGACATGCATTGGATGAGAGAGTGGGACTGGGAGTGTACAAATCTCTCTCACTTAAATCCATTCATGTGCAGGTCATCTTGCGAATCACATCACAACTATTACATCAAGTCCTGGGGCGACGGGCACGTGGCGATGGGAACAGGCACAGGATGATGCTGGAAGTTCTTAGCTACAAACCTGCACTCAGGCGGCTCATGTGTGACGGTCATTTGTCGTATACTGGGGTAGATGCGGCACTCGTATCCTGCATGAGTGACAGAGCAGCCTTCTTCAGGGACAGCACTGCTCTCCCCAGATGGGGAAGGGTACTGAAAAGGGATCCTAAACATTGCTTACTCCACTAAGAACCTGTCAGGCAGCCACACCTGACTGGTCATCCAATACTGCGGCCGAAGACCAACACGAAAACACCAAATGATCTTTGCCTCATGGAATGTCAGAACCCTTCTAGACTGCGACAACAGACCAGCGCGCCGTACTGCAATACTGGCAAAGATGCTGGGGCAGTACAGCATTGATATTGCAGCCCTCAGTGAGACTAGACTCGCTGGTGAATCTAGTCTGGAGGAGATTGGCACAGGCTACACCTTCTACTGGAGAGGCAAGCCAGAGGGAGAACCCAGAACTGGAGGTGTGGGCTTTGCAATACGAACATCTATTGCTCAGAAGCTTGACAGACTACCTACTGCTATCAGCGACAGAATTATGTGCATGCGTATTGGTCTCCATAAGGGATGCCACTTGACCATTCTCAGTGTATATGCTTGTCATGTGGTGATCCTCGCGGATCACCAAGAGACGCCAGAGAGTTCACCAGAGAGTTTGGCTAAGATGTTATTTTATTCACAGACGTGACACAACAAAGCTATCAGCCCCTTAGGGCAAACACACACACACAAACGAGACTTGGGCTCGTAGGGCTAACCCCAGCCACTCCGAGCTAAACTGTGACAAAGTTACATAAACAAACCTGACATGAAGGTCTACGGTACTCTCAGGCATGACGAGGCGTAGACCCAGACTTGGCAAAGAAAGATTGTCAGGACGTTGACTGAATGTTGACCAATACTCCTGCGTCTTACTGTTGTTAGTGCCGGGCTTAAAAAGGCGAAGCACTAACGACGGTAATGACAAACAGCTGACCGGCCCTTGACAGGCGGAAGCCCCACCGAGAACCTTCACAATAAGAGCCCGGAGAGGCCAGAATACAGCCCGCAGCTGTCAAGGCCGGCAGCGAGAAGAACTTAGCCCGAGCGCGATCAGAACCGGCGCTCGGGTCACAATAGTACCCTCCCTCCACGGGCGGACTCCGAACGCCCCAAGGAACCACCCTGCCCCCCCACCCCAGGGTGGGAGGCTGGGGAAGCGCGGAGGGAGAGAAACCAAACCAGGAACAAAACAGACAGAAAAAACATACAGGACAATGACATGGCAACAACTCGGACAAAATCACATAGACAAAAAACCAGACTACTGAAACAAAAACACCAAATAATCAAAAACAGAGCGATGACCTGAAAAAAAAAAATACTCAGATAAACACAAGAAAGAATACACGTGGGAAGAACAAAGAACCAGAATTGCAGGGTCAGATAAACCAAATACAAGAACAGAGCATTACTCGCTCATACCAGACTATACATAAAACAAAAACAGAGCACTACTCGCTCATACCAGACTATACATAAAACAAAAACAGAGCACTACTCGCTCATACCAGACTATACATAAAACAAAAACAAGCACTACTCGCTCATACCAGACTATACATATGTCAACAAGGCTACTGCAAGGCATGAAATGCCAGATACAAAATACAACCAGGAAAAGAGAGAAAAAAAAAAAAGCACAAACACTGACAGACAACCCAGGGACCACTACCCCCCCCGACAGTTTATATTGACCGGCAGAGACCAAGTGCCACAGGAACAGTACAGGTGGTCTCCCCACGTCCAACAGCCGGCCGGTGGTCAAAGGAGGTGGACCAGGCGGCTCATCAGAGTCCAAAATCCCGCACGTCCGCTCCTCCAGTGGTCGAACTAGGTTGCCCCAAGGCACACACAACAGATGGTGTGGCCGAACCAAGGCGCCGAACCGGCGAAACAGTCCCTCTGACGGCCGACCCGTGTCCCTCAGCCACCAGTCCAGGGCATCAACAACCCGCAGCGGCCTCCCTGATGAGAAAAAAACTTGGGAGAACCGGGACGAGCGAACAGGGACCCCCATGGCCCCCGGCGATGAAGAAAAGGGGCGGTGACTCAGAGGGAATCGATGAGCAGGGCGAGCCAGGAATCCGCTCCGCGAAGAAGGGTCTGCAGCTCCTCCTCCGCCTATGGACCACGCTTGCACTGCATCACCGCTGGACCCAGACTGGGTCCCAGCTGCACCCACGTTGGGCCCCGATTGGGCCAGAAACGCATCCGCGGTGGACCCCGATCGAGCCTCCGGTGCACCCTCATTGGACCCCGATTGGGTCGAATCCGCACCCGCGGTGGACCCCGATTGGGCTCTGGTGCACCCACGTTGGACTCCGATTGGGCCGAAACCGCCCCCGCGGTGGGCCCCGATTGGGCCTCCGGTGCAGCTCTGCTGACAAACTCCACCCCCGAACCTGGGACCTCCAACTCGGTGACACCAACCCGTTCCCCGCCGGCGACACTAAAACAAAGCTCGGGGACAGGAAAACCTGGATCAGAATCACCGGTAGCAACGGAACCCAGCGAGACGAGCTCGGGTGCAGCAGACGGCTGCTCCTCATTCGCCTCCCCGAGAGGCAGGCAAAAATGCTCAACAAAAGAGGACAGAGACAGGAGAGGGAGCACTTGCCTGCACTCGGGTTCCATTGCCACCCAGGACTCCGATGATCCGGGTTCAGGGCGACTCTCGTCAGCTGGCTCGGACTCAGCTGCGTTGGGCACCGCAGCTGGCACGATGTCATCTGCAGCCTCAAGTTCCTCCCATGCTGTTGTCCATGCCGATGACCCGTATGGCGTGGAGGCAGGGAACCCTTGACCCACTGGCTCGGACCGCTCCGGCGAGGAGACCCGGGGACGCTTCTTCGTCGGCTCAGGCTCCGGGCCGCAGTCCGCTCCTCTCCTCCGTCCAAGACGTGGCTGCAGGGCCAGAGGCAGGCTTTCCAGCACTGCAGGGGCCCTCTTCGTCCGACGACGCTGGCCTGGCGTCGCGGACCGCTCGATGGGAGAGAACACAGAGGCAGTAGGTTTAATAATTTCTTCCACAGCAGGTGGAGGAAGCTCGGGGGCTGCGAACCCCGAACTCCACCCCCAGGAGTCAGACAAGGCAGATCATTATTAATATGTGACAAACAATCGTGCACTTGCCTTCCTCCCGGGGCTGAGATGGTTCCTGCTGTGGGGGACGTTGTTCGTCCTTCTCCCCGCTGGATGGCGACAGAGGGCCCCCTGGGAAGACGAGGTGGGGCCGCTCTCGGAGGTTCGCTGACGGGATACGCCGGCAGCGAGTCCAGCCGGGGGTTCCGCTGAGGGTTGCCCGCGCCGTTACGCCAACGTCGTCGTCGGCCCCCAGACGGCGCGTACTCCTGGACCTGCTCCGGGACGGGACACCAACGCGGGGAGCGGGGATGCCTCCTCCCCTGCTTCCTGCTCTTCTCCTCCAGCCCACGAAGTAACTTGCGCTGCACGGCGAGTTCCTCCCACCTCGTTATCACCTCAGGATGATCGTCATACTCGAGGGGGAGGTTGTCCAGATACTCCTCAGCGACGTTCAGATGCCAGCGCATGTCACAGGAGGTGTCGTCGAACGTAGCGGCGAGGAGCGCCCCATCGGCGTATTCCAGCGCGCTCGCTAGCTCCTTGCCCAGGCGCCAACCGTGGCCCCTGGATGACGGCATTCTCCCAGACTTTGACACCCGAACGGGAAGAACAAACAGTCCAATATGGCACAAACTCACGGTGACACGGTGTCTCGATGTGGCGCCTCCGTTTGGACCACCTGCCAGGAGTATACTGTCATGTGGTGATCCTCGTGGATCACCAAGAGATGCCAGAGAGTTCACCAGAGAGTTTGGCTAAGATGTTATTTTATTCACAGACGTGACACAACAAAGCTATCAGCCCCTTAGGGCAAACACACACACACAAATGAGACTTGGGCTCATAGGGCTAACCCCAGCCACTCCAAGCTAAACTGTGACAAAGTTACATAAACAAACCTGACATGAAGGTCTACGGTACTCTCAGGCACGACGAGGCGTAGACCCAGACTTGGCAAAGAAAGATTGACAGGACATTGACTGAATGTTGACCAATACTCCTGCGTCTTACCGTCGTTAGTGCCGGGCTTAAAAAGGCGAAGCACTAACGACGGTAATGACAAACAGCTGACCGGCCCTTGACAGGCGGAAGCCCCACCGAGCATCTTCACAATAAGAGCCCGGAGAGGCCAGAATACAGCCCGCAGCTGTCAAGGCCGGCAACGAGAAGAACTTAGCCTGAGCGCGATCAGAACCGGCGCTCGGGTCATAACAATGCTCCCACCATGACATACAGCGACGAGGAGAAGGAAGCTTTCTACAGTGACCTTGACCAAGCCATCAGGTCAACTCCCTCTAGCGATAAGCTCGTAATCCTTGGAGACTTCAACGCCCGGGTAGGCTGCGACAATGACACCTGGAAAGGTGTTTTTGGCAAACATGGTATAGGGAAGCTCAACTCAAATGGCCAGCTCCTTTTGGAAAAGTGCAGTGAGCACCAACTCACAATCACTAACACCCTCTTCCAGCAAGCCAACAACTATAAGACAACCTGGATGCACCCTCGCTCAAAGCTGTGGCATCTCATAGACTACATCATCATCATCAGACAGAGAGATGCCAGAGATGTCAAGCTTACCAGAGCCATGCGTGGAGCTGAATGCTGGCCGGAGATGGCACTCCATATCAGGCCCAAGATACAAACCAGGAGAGTAAAACCACCAGTCAAACTTCAAGTCTCCTGCATTAAGGACTCCCATATCCAAGAGGATCTGCAGAGGAAACTTCAGGAAACCAACGCACCTGAAAATTTCAAGGGTATGGAGGTCGAGGCAGCCTGGAAGCAGTTCAAGCTTGCCACCTACTCTGCTAGTGCAGATGTCCTTGGATTCGTCAAACGCAAACACCAGGATTGGTTTGATGAAAATGGCCCGGAAATCTCACAGCTTCTGCACACGATGCACAAAGTTCACAGGAGCTACATTGATGACAAATCATCACCAGCCAAAAGATCGACCTACTTGAATGCAGAGAAAACTCCGCCAGATGAAGGAGTCATGGTGGGACAGTAAAGCCACAGAGCTTCAGGAAGTGGCTGATAAGCATAACAGTAAGCTCTTCCATGAAGGGCTGAGGGTGGTGTATGGTCCTAGGTCCACTGGTAGCGCACCCATCCGATCGTCTGACGGAAATAACCTCCATACTGATAAATCGGAAATACTACAAGCAGATACTACGTGCATCTGCAGAACAAACTCCTACAGTTATTTATACGCATCTGGCAGCATGTCACAGTCCCACAAGAGTTTAAGGATGCTTCTATTGTACATCTCTACAAGCGTAAAGGAGACCACTCTGTCTGTGATAACCACAGAGGTATTTCCCTCCTGTCAGTTGCCGGGAAAATACTGGCACGCATTGTCCTCAACAGGATGATATGCTGTCTCACTGCTACGGTCTACCCAGAATCTCAATGTGGATTCAGACCTGGAAGAGGTACAGTGGACATGATCTTCGCAATGCGACAGATACAGAAGAAATGTAGGGAACAGAACATGAACCTCTACATGGTGTTTGTCGAGCTCACCAAGGCATTTGACACGGTAAATAGACCTGGCCTGTGGAAGATACTTCACAAAGTTGGTTGCCCTGACAAGTTCATTTCCATCATAAGGTCTTTCCATGAGGGAATGCAAGCAAAAGTCCAAGGGAATGGAGATACCTCTGACCCATTTCCAGTGACAAATGGTACCAAGCAAGGCTGTGTCCTGGCCCCAACACTCTTCTCCATTGCCTTTTCTTTCATGCTCATGGAGGCTTTTTGTGACCTGGATAAAGGAGTGCACATTCAGTTTAGAACAGATGGCGGCCTATTCGATCTGAGACGTTTACAAGCTCAGACGAAGACCATGTCAATGCTAGTCAGAGACCTTCTGTTCGCTGATGACTATGCCTTAGTTGCACACACTGGAAGATATTCAGCTCATCACTGACAAATTTGCCACGGCATCAGAGAAATATGGTTTTACCATCAGTATTAAGAAGATGGAGGTCATGTACCAGCCAGCCCCCAGAAAATGCCATGTTCACCCTGTGGTAACTATCAACACCAGCCCGCTCAAGTCTGTAGAGAAGTTTTGTTATCTCGGAAGCACCCTCTCTTACTCTGCAACCCTTAACGAAGAGATCAGCCAACAATTAGCCAAGGCAAGTGGTTCCTTTGGCATGCTTAGAAGGAGGTTGTGGGATGAATGTGGTATCAAGCTCCACACTAAGATAAAAGTGTTCAAGGCTGTTGTTCTTGCCTCCCTCCTGTATAGTTGTGAGAAGTGGACACCATATCGCCGACATATCAAGCTTCTTGAACAGTTCCAACAGCGATGCCTGAGATCCATTTGCGGTATCAAGTGGCAGGATAGAGTGACCAATACAGAGGTATTGGACAAATGCAAGTTACCCAGCATTGAAAGCCTGATCATCAAGCCCCAGCTGCATTGGACTGGACATCAGGCCAGGATGGAGGACATTAGGATCCCAAAGGCAATTTTCTTCAGCCAACCGCAGCAAGGAAAGAGGTCAGTTGGCAGACCCCGTCTCCATTACAAAGACATCTTTAAAGCTACCCTTAAATCCTGTGACATGGATATCAACTCTTGGCAACATAATGCCCAAGATCGACTCGCATGGCACCATCTGTGTATGCAGGGCGTCAAGCATTTTGAACAGTCCAGGACCACACACTTAATCGAGAAGAGAGCTCGAAGGAAGGCTTCAGCTATGCCATCTTCCAGCAGTAACACAACTCTCATCTGCAGTGTCTGCAACAGAGTTTGTCTAAGATGAGACTCATCTCCCACCAGAAGACACACCGGTGAATTACACTTCGCAAGATACTCATGCATCGCCAGTGACGCGAGACTCCATCATCATCATCATTAAACGTGCACACCTACAGCCTGCATTTGGTGTTCTCTATTCTGCCCCTGAAAGGGTGGATCATAACAACTGCAATCTTCAGAAGCATCTGAAAACAGCAACAAGCTCTGACAAAGCTAGTTTGAAGCAACTGCTAGCCATGCTAACAACTAATACTGTGAAGTGGATCTCACAGCAGGATGTAAAGTGGAAATACTCTTATCTGAACACCCACGGCTGGATTTCAATCACAGGTATGCATCTGGACAGTTTGTGACCCAGCAAGAATTAACTCAACTGATTTCAAGGTATGTCATTACTGAATGAAGACATGACAACAGTCACTTTCCATCAAACAGCTGAGACTGTGATCCGTCCATCCATCCATCCATCCATCCATCTTCTACCGCTTTTCAGGCGGTCCTGGTCGTGGAAGCAGCATCTCAAGCAGAGAAGCCCTGACTTCCCTCTCCCCGGCCACCTGCTCCAGCTCTTCAGAGAGGTTGCAAAGCTGTTCCCAGGCCTGCTGGGAGATATAGTCTCTCCAGCGTGTCCTGGGTCTGCCCCGGGGTCTTCTCCCAGTGGAACGTTCCCAGAACACCTCAAGTAGGAGGCGTCCAGGAGGCATCTTGATCAGATGCCCAAACCACCTCAACTAGCTCCTTCCGATGTGGAGGAGTAGTGGTTCTACTTTTAGCCTCTCCCAGATGACTGAGTTCTTCACCATATCTCTAAGGGTGAGTCCAGCAATCCTACGGAGAAAGCTCATTTCAGCTGCATGTATCAATGTCATTCTTTCGGTCATTACCCAGAGCTCATGACCATAGGTGATGGTAGGATCCACTGTGATCCACTGATGTTAAAAGACATTTACTTACTGCCTGGATAAAGATTATTCAAAAATGGATTTTGATCTCCAAAAGAAATTTGAGAGACTGTATCTTGTATCTGTCACAGCAGATGTTTGGAATCTGGAAAATTAATGTTTTCTTTGGATCACTGCACATCGGATGAATCCATAACATAAAGGTAAGATAAACAGGGACAGCTTTCAGGGACAGATGTTCCACATCTGACTGTGCATGTGTCGGCGTCTGTTTGTAAACTCGGTCACTTCTACATGTACTGGTTATCTTGACTTTTTTTGTTTGTTGTACAGTATTAGCTCCATTTTAAATTTTTTATCTATTTTTATCTCTTTTACTGATATTAACTTTTTACTTAGTGTTAGCTCAGTAAATACAACAGCCCATATTCGCTCACAGGTAAATCAGACCCCGATCAGGGCTGTTCACCAGGTTAGGCTAACCCATCTGTTTTAGCTAGCTAGTTAGCCACTTCTGGCCTGGAAAGCCATGGCTCCATCCCCAAACTGTGTCAGCTGTGTTTCCCTCTCTAAGTAGGTTTCTGAGTTTGGAATTGAGACTCTCTAACCTCTATAAGATTCGGGAGACTGAAAACCATTTGGATACTATCATTTTTGGATGGACATCGGCACCAGCGACGGACTCACAGCTAGCAGAGACGGCTACTTACCTGGGTGAAATTATCATATTGCCATCCACCTCCACCCCTGCTCCGGTCACCTCAGCTGTCCAAGACTCCAGCACCAAACACTGGCTTCAGCTCGGAGCTAAACCCAAAGCCCTGGATGGTTCTTCACAGCCTCAATGCGTGCCCTGACCATGGTTGGGCCCAATAGCAAATGTCAGGGATTGACCAGACATGGCCGCGCCTCCTCCTGTCCCCTTTTGATGGAAAACAGATTCAACATCCTTTCCCTGGAAGATTTCCCCCACCTGGACATTGATCTTCCTAACATGGCTGCCCCTCCTCCTTCAGCAGCAGCCCAAACCCGCAAGCCCCGGATCAAAATTACCTTAGGTGCACCAAACTTTACGCCAGCTCCAAAAAGAAGAGAGCGAAACCCCCCGCATCACCCCCGCACCGGCACCTCGCCACTGCAGCAACAACAATGGCAAAATTATCCATCATTTCAGAAGCCACCGACAAAGTCCCCCCAGACGATGCTGGAAATTTGTGATTCAATAATGAGGAACTTCAGAAGCAGGTAATGTGTTACAAAATTTTTTTCCTGGGGCTAAAGTGTCAGACATTGAGGCTCTTACCCCTGACCTATTAAATGAATTCCCTCATGCTAAAACTGTAATTGTGCATGTTGGATGCAACAACATCCCAGATGAAGCGTCTGAGATCTTAAAGAAAGACTTCAGGAGCCTTCTATCCACGCTTAAGAACTGTGGCAGACGTGTGTTTATTTCTGGGCCACTTGTTCCATTTAGAAGAGGTTGCAATTATTTTAGCAGAACTCTTAGCCTCAATACGTGGTTGTGTTCAACATGTCCTACTTTTAACATTGGTTTTATAGACAATTTCAACCTGTTCTGGAACCGCCCATCATTTATGAGGCCAGATGGCATCCATCCAAATAGACTCGGTGCACATGTTCTAAGGGACAATCCGTTTTATTCCAGTCAGCATTTTTTAGTACAGTGACTGAAAGCTGGTGTGTTAACTCACCCCAGAGTACTTGGGTCTGCCAACCAGCCCTTCTTTGCTTCCACTTCTCATATTGATCCATTAATCCAAATAATTCTAGCTGTTTAGATCAGTCTTCATTTCATAACCCCATAGAGATTGTGTCTGTCTCCCATTACCCAAAACATTATAACTCAAGACAAATACAACATAACTTGATAAAGATTAAAACCACTAATTTTCCACAGTTAAATAAAATAATTAAATGCGGACTGCTGAATATAAGATCTCTGTCAGATAAAGTGACCTTAATTAATGATATGATCACGGATTACAATATAAATATACTCTGTCTCACAGAAACATGACTACACCCCGATGACTTTGCTAGTATCAATAAGGCCACCCCCCCAGCCATGGTAACATTCATATTCCTAGAAATACTGGCCGAGGTGGTGGTGTCGGGGTAATATATCCACATTACCAATGAACCCTCAGCCTAAGCTAAACTCAAATTATAACTCTTTTTAATGCTTAATTTTTAGCTTAGCGCATCCATCCTGGAGGTCAAAGCAGCCTATTTTATTTACCACAGTATATCGCCCTCCCAGTGCTTCTTTTACTGAATTTATGTCTGAATTCTCTAAGTTTTTAGCAACCTTAGTTCTTAGTTCAGACAAGATTATCATAGCTGGTGACTTTAATATTTTTTTGAATGAATGAATGAATGAATCTTTATTTCGGATAGATAAAAGTACAGATGAAAAGAAACAGAATAATATAACAAAGGGGGAAGAAAATCCAACAAGGTCAAATTAGACAATAACTCCTCTGATTATACACTTCAACATAAGTCATCCGAAATGGGTGATGGCTGAAGCCGCAGCTTATATCGCCCACCCATATTCCATCCAAGAATTCAAAAGAAAAACAAAACAAATATAGATGTTGATAATGGTAGTCATAGTGTAGCATTTCTCTCCCTCTTAAATTCAACTAGTTTTTCTCAGTGTGTTAGTAAACCAACTCATCATCATAATCACACCCTTGACCTGGTCTTGGCCTACAGTGTAGAAATTGATGATCTGGTTGTCATCCCTCAAAATCTTACACTGACTGACCACTATTTGATAATGTTCAAATTTGTGCTATCTGATTTCATAGCATCAAGCAGAAATATAGTTACCAGATACTTATCAGATAGTGCCGTGGCTCACTTTAAAGAATTAATCCCTTCAGTACTTACTGTATTACCACGTCTCAATATAGCAGACAGCACTGACTACTTGAATCCATTAGAATTAGCCTTTTAGTTGTTAGTACTGCAGCCTCACTGCAGTCAACACTTGACTCCATAGCCCCTCTTAAAAAGAAAACTATTAAAAATAGGAGACTAGCTCCATCGTACAACTCCCAAACCCGTAAGTTAAAACAAGAAAGTTAGATCCTATGAAAGGCTTTGGCGTGCAAATAAGACAGAAGAATCTTGTTCAGCCTGGAATGTCAACCTTACCACCTATAAGAAATCTCTTGATAGTGCTAGGCGACTGTACTATTCATCCTTGATAGAAGAAAATAAAAACAACCACAGATTTCTCTTTAACACTGTGGCTCAGCTAACCAAGAGCCAAAATGCCACAGATCCCTACATCCCTCCAACTCTTAGTGCTGATGACTTTTTGAAATTTTTTAATGATAAAATTGTCTGTGTTAGGAATAATATTCCAAAAAATAGCCCCCCTAAAAATACCAAGCTTCTACCTAACACTGCTGTGCCCACAGGCTCAGAACTCCACTTTTCTAAATTTTCTCGTATTAATCATTCTGATCTAGCCTTAATAGTGTCAGTCTCTAAATCAGCTACCTGTCTTTTAGATCCAATCCCCACTAAACTAGTGAAGGAATCACTATCTCTGATTAGTCTGTCTCTTTTGAACATAATTAATATGTCCCTATTGACAGGACATGCACCACAGTCATTTAAAGTGGCAGTAATTAAACCTCTTCTTCAAAAAAAAAATAATATTTCGCTTGATTCTGGGATTTTGGCCAATTATAGACCAATATCTAACCTCCACTACTTTTCCAAGATCCTTGAAAAAGTAGTCGCCAATCACCTTTTTAGAAAAAAAATTCTATATTTGAGAAATTTCAATCAGGTTTTAGGAAACATCACAGCACAGAGACAGCCTTAGTGAAAGTAATTGATGACATCCTTATGGGATTTGACAAAGGACTTGTCTCCATCCTTGTTTTATTGGACGTCAGCGCTACCTTTGATACCACTGACCACCATATTCTGCTAAAGAGACTTGAACAGCAAATTGGCTTGACTGGAACAATGCTAAGATGGTTTGAGTCTTATCTTTCAGATCCTTCCCAGTTTGTTCATGTCCATAACAAGTCCTCTACTCACACCACGGTTAGCTATGGAGTTCTGAAGGGATCAGTACTTGGACCAGTATTGTTTGCATTATACATGCTGCCTTTGGGAGACATTATGAGGAAGCATTCTATTCATTTTCATTGTTACGCTGACAACACTCAGTTGTATTTATCCATCAATCCAGATGATCCCAGCCAGTTGGGTTTACTCCAGGAGTGTCTTAAGGATATCAAAACTTGGATGTACTACAATTTTCTATTGCTGAATACAGATAAAACTGAAATCATCGTTCTTGGCCCCAAACATGCTAGAAGTACTCCTTTTAGCAAGATAACAACACTAGATGGCATTGCACTGGCTTCTACATCTTCTGTTAGGAATCTTGGAGTTGTCTTTGACCAAGATATGTCTTTCAACTCTCATATACAGCAAACCATTAAGACCGCCTTCTTCCATCTGCATAATATTTCTAAAATTAGGTCCATCCTGTCTCATAAAGATGCAGAGAATCTTGTCCATGCCTTTAACACCTCTAGACTTGACTACTGTAACTCACTTTTATCAGGTTGCCCAAATAAGTCCATAAAGTTTCTCCAACTCATTCAGAATGCAGTTGCACGTATCCTTATGAGAACAGGGAGAAGAGATCACATTACTCCAGTTTTAGCTTCTTTATATTGGCTCCCAATAAAATATAGAATTGAATTCAAGATATTGCTCTTAACCTATAAAGGTCTAAATGGTATGGCTCCTTCTTACCTGCAAGAACTCTTAGTTCCTTATCATCCAACCAGAGCTCTGCGCTCCCAAAAATCCAAACTACTAGTGGTCCCCAAGGTGTCTAGAAGTAGATTGGGAGGTAGAGCTTTCAGCTATCAAGCTCCCTTCCTGTGGAACCGTCTTCCCAGTTCAGTTCGGGAGGCAGACACCCTCTCTTTATTCAAGAGCAAGTTGAAATCTTTTTTCTTTGATAAGGCCTTTAGTTAGAAATGCTGCCCCTTCCAGGCCTTCACTTGCATGTGCAGCCTGGCCAGGCTTGGTACTGGACTATTTGGCTTTGAATATTGTATTTGTATGTTTGTTTTTGAATGTAGCTACTCAACCCAGCCGGTCGAGGCGGATGGCTGTCCTCTATGAGCTATGGTTCCGCCTGAGGTTTCTGTCCATTAAAGGGAAGTTTTTCCTCGCCTGTGTTGCCGCAGTGCTTGCTCTTAGGGGTCTCTGCTGGGTTCTACAAACTAAGAGTGTGGCCTAAACCCACTCTTTTCTGTAAAGTGCCTTGAGACGACCTGTGTTGTGATTTTGTGCTGTATAAATAAATTGAATTGAATTGAAATTGAAGCTTTCATGTCCCACACTGACACATGTGAAGCAACACCAGCATTAAAAAAAACTGTAAAGTTCTGTCTGAAACAGTTTGTTTTCAGCCCGACATTAATAAGTCCTTAATGTAATCCATTAATTATATGACCTTACGATGTGTGCAAGATGATTTAAGTATGTATTTAAAAGTAACGTGAAAGCTACTTTTCTAAGTGACTAATTACTTTAATCAAGCAGTAATTGGTAAAGTAACACAATTACTTTTGAAAAGAAGCAACTAGTAACTGTAATTAGTTACTATTTTTTAGTAACTTGCCCAACAATGCTTATATGGCAGTTAGGGGTGGGGACAATTTAAGGTTTTCTTGTTCCAGGCACAACAGGCACTGTAAGCTGGAGAAGTTTAGGGGTACAATAATAAACATGAAAATCATCTTTTTTGATGATCTCATCTCTTTTTCCCCCTCATGGATCGTCACCTTATCGTGGTGGGGGGGTTTGCGTGCCCCAGTGATCCCAGGAGCTATGTTGTCCGGGGCAATTTGCCTCTGATAGGGTCTCCCAAGACAAACTGGTCCTGGGTGAAGGGCCAGACGAAGAACGATCCAACAGACTCTCATGATAAATTGTATATCAAGGATTCAGTGTACCCCGCCCGGTATGGGGTTACCGGGGCCCCACCCTGGAGCCAGGCCTGGGGGAGGGGCTCGAAGGCTAGCGTCTGGTGGCCGGGTTTCCACCCATGGGACCCGGCCGGGCTCAGCCCGAAGGAGTTACATGGGTCCGCCCTCCAGTAGGTTCACCACCTGCAGGAGGGATCATGGAAGTCCGGTGCTATGTGGATTAGGTGGCAGTCAAAGGCGGAGACCTTGGCGGACTGATCCCAAGCTTTCTAAACTGGCTTTTGGTACGTGGAATGTCACCTCTCTGGTGGGGAAGGAGCCTGAGCTGGTGTACGAGATTGAGCGATACCGGCTAGATATAGTCGGCCTCACCTCAACACACAGCTCCGGTTCCGGAACCAGTCTCCTGGAGAGGGGCTGGAGCTTGGCCTTTTCTGGAGTTGCCCCGGGCGAGAGGCGACGAGCAGGGGTAGGTATTCTTGTATCGCCCCACCTTGCTGCCTCTATATTGGAGTTTTCCCCGGTGGACGAAAGGGTTGCTTCCCTGCGCCTTCGGGTTGGGAAACGGGTCCTGACCATCATTTGTGCCTATGCACCAAATGATGTTTCAGAGTACCCACCCTTTTTGGAGTCTGTGACTGGGGTGCTGGAGGGTGCTCCTCCTGGAGACTCCATTGTCCTACTGGGGGACTTCAATGCGCACGTGGGCAACGACAGTGAAACCTGGAGGGGGGTGATTGGGAGGAACGGCCTGCCCGATCTGAACCCGAGTGGTGTTCAGTTATTGGACTTCTGTGCTAACCACAGTCTGTCTATAACGAACACCATGTTCAAGCATAAGGGTGTCCATATGTGCACCTGGCACCAGGACACCCTAGGCCGCAGGTCGATGATCGATTTTGTTATCGTATCATCAGACCTGCGACCGTATGTCTTGGACACCCGAGTAAAGAGAGGTGCAGAGCTGTCAACTGATCACCACCTGGTGGTGAGTTGGATCCGATGGCAGGGGAGGAAGCCATTCAGACCTGGTAGACCCAAACGTATAGTGAGGGTGTGCTGGGAGCGTCTGGCTGAGGCCCCTGTCCGGGAGGTCTTCAACTCCCACCTCCGGAAGAACTTCAACCACATTCCGAGGGAGTCTGGAGACATGGAGTCTGAATGGGCCATGTTCTCCACCTCTGTTGTTGAAGCGGCAGCCCAGAGCTGCGGCCGCAAGGTGGTCGGTGCATCTCGTGGTGGCAACCCCCGAACCAAGTGGTGGACACCAGTGGTGAGGGGGGCCATTAAGCTGAAGAAGGAGTCCTATCAAGCTTGGTTGGCTTGTGGGACTCCCGAAGCAGCTGAGGTGTACCGGCAGGCCAAGCGGAGTGCAGCTCGGGTGGTTGCTGAAGCAAAAACCCGGGTATGGGAGGAGTTCGGTGAGGCCATGGAACAAGACTTTCGGTCGGCTTCAAAGAGATTCTGGCAAACTGTTCGGCGGCTCAGGAGGGGAAAGCAGCTCCCCGTCCACACTGTGTATGGTGCGGATGGGACACTGTTGACTTCAACTGGGGATATCGTCGGGCGGTGGAAGGAATACTTCGAGGATCTCCTCAATCCCACTGATACGCCTTCCACAGAGGAAGCAGGGTTTGGGGACGAGGGGGATGACTCGCCTATCACAGGGGCTGAGGTCGCCAAGGTGGTTAAAAATCTCCTTGGTGGCCGGGCCCCGGGGGTGGACGAGATTCGCCCCGAGTACCTCAAGGCCCTGGATGTTGTTGGGTTGTCATGGTTGACACGCCTCTGCAACATTGCGTGGAGGTCGGGGGCAGTGCCTTTGGCATGGCAAACCGGGGTGGTGGTTCCTCTCTTCAAAAAAGGGGACCGGAGGGTGTGCTCCAACTTTAGAGGGATCACACTCCTCAGCCTCCCTGGGAAGGTCTATGCCAAGGTACTGGAGAGGAGAGTCCGGCCGTTGGTCGAACCTCGGATTCATGAGGAGCAATGTGGTTTTCGTCCTGGCCGTGGCACATCGGACCAGCTCTTTACCCTCTCGAGAATTCTTGAGGGTTCGTGGGAGTTTGCCCAACCAGTTTACATGTGTTTTGTGGACTTGGAGAAGGCATTTGACCGCGTCCCTCGTGGATTTTTGTGGGGGGTGCTTCGGGAGTATGGGGTATCGGGCTTGTTGTTACGAGCTATTCGGTCTCTGTACGACCGTTGTGAGAGTTTAGTTCGCATTGCCAACACTCGGTCGGAGTCATTCCCAGTGAGAGTTGGACTCCGCCAGGGCTGCCCTTTGTCACCGGTCCTGTTCATAATTTTTATGGACAGGATTTCTAGGCGCAGCCAGGGAATGGAGGGTGTCATGCTTGGTGACCACAGGATCTCATCTCTGTTGTTTGCAGATGATGTTGTCCTGTTGGCTTCATCCAGCAATGACCTACAGCTCTTGCTGGGACGGTTTACTGCTGAGTGTGAAGCGGCTGGGATGAGAATCAGCACCTCCAAGTCCGAGTCCATGGTCCTCAGCCGGAAAAAGGTGGATTGTCCTCTCCGGGTTGGGGACAGGCTCCTGCCCCAAGTGGAGGAGTTTAAGTATCTTGGGGTCTTGTTCACGAGTGAGGGGAAAATGGAGCGAGAGATCGACAGACGGATTGGAGCAGCATCTGCAGTGATGCGGACGTTGTACCGGTCTGTTGTGGTGAAGAGGGAGCTTAGTTCTAAGGCAAAGCTGTCGATTTACCAGTCAATCTACGTTCCTACTCTCACCTATGGTCACGAGCTTTGGGTAATGACCGAAAGAACGAGATCGCGGATACAAGCGGCTGAAATGAGCTTTCTCCGTAGGATTGCTGGACTCACCCTCAGAGATAGGGTGAGGAGCTCAGTCATCCGGGAGAGGCTCAGAGTAGAACCGCTGCTCCTCCACATTGAAAGGAGTCAGTTGAGGTGGTATGGGCATCTGATTAGGATGCCTCCTGGACGCCTCCCACTTGAGGTGTTTCAGGCACGTCCCACTGGGAGGAGACCCCGGGGCAGACCCAGGACTCGGTGGAGAGACTATGTCTCCCAGCTAGTCTGGGAACGCCTTGGTATCCCCTCTGAAGAGCTGGAGCAGGTGGCTGGGGAGAGGGAAGTCTGGGCTTCTCTGCTTGAACTGCTGCCTCCGCGACCCGGACCTCCGGAAAAGCGGTAGAAGATGGATGGATGGATGGATCATCTTTTTTAAAGTCATTTATAGTTCACCTTTACATCCCATTTAGTGTGTAAATGTGTAACTATGGATTTACATATCAATGCAAATTTTTGAGGTGTTATGGGGTAAATTGGGGACAGCTGTAGGCAACACTTTACCACATGCTGCTAATGAGACAAGTTAAAAATGGAAGATGACAAGCCAGAGATAGACTTGCAGCTGCAGTGCAATTCTTTGAGCAACCATGTCATATGATTCAAGATTCAAAGGCTTTATTATCATGTGCACAATTAAGAAACACAATATATCCTGAGCAAGGACATTCTTACTCTGCTCTCTGAACGAATGGCAAGGAAATAGGCATACAACAATACTAACTAGAAAAGCACTCAGAGAGCGCAGACCTCCGCCAAGCGCCACAGTTCCCCCCATACAGTGTTTGTGTGTACATTTTCAGATTCCTTGACCATGAAAACATACGACTAGCAACTGGATTCACAATGATAGGATTAGTGGTTCAGTAGTTATTGACGAAAATTGCATTTTCCATAATGGCGGTTTAGCGCCACAGTTCCCCCCATACAGTGTTTGTGTGTACGTTTTCAGATTCCTTGACCATGAAAACATATGACTAGCAATTGGATTCACAATGATAGGATTAGTGGTTCAGTAGTTATTGACGAAAATGGCATTTTGCGTAATGGCGGTTTTCTTCTGGACGGTGATCCGGATCACCACCAAAATCTAATCATCTGTAGGATACCCCATTTCTGACAATCTGTGAAAATTTCATGAAAATCCGTCCATAACTTTTTGAGTTATCTTGCTAAAAAACAGACAAACCAACGCCGATGATCACATAACCTCCTTGGCGGAGGTAATAACTCCGTTTGGTTTATTTGAGTTCCTGCGCATGCCATTCGGGTTAAAAGGAGCGGCACAGACGTTCCAGTGCATGATGGATGCAGTGCTACCCGATCTCCCTTTCGTGTTCGTCTACCTGAACGATATCCTGGTATCCAGTGCGTCCGAAGACGAACACGAAACCCACCTCACGACGGTTTTCCGGAGGTTGGAGGAGCACGGATTAATAATCAACCCGGCGAAATGCCAGTTCGGCGTGACGGAGATTGATTTTTTTGGGGCACTGCGTCTCTCCGAAAGGAGCGATCCTGCTGCCCGACAAAATGCGCGCCGTGGCGGATTTTCCCCGGCCTCAGATGGTCAGGGCGCTGCAGGAATTTTTGGGGATGGTGAACTTTTATAACCGTTTCCTTCCCCGCGCGGCACAGCTCATGCAACCATTGTACACCGCGCTCAAGAAACAGAAACCCACGGATAGGGCCGAATGGACCCCGGAGCGAGAGAGGTTAAAGCAGCCCTGGCAAACGCCGCACTGCTGGCGCATCCGGACCCGACGGCCCAGATAGCGCTCACCACCGGCGCTTCAGACGTGGCCATAGGGGCTGTCGTGGAGCAGCGCGTCGCCAGGGCTTGGCAGCCGCTCGCCTTTTTCAGCAGAACTTTGCGCGACAGCGAACGTAAATACGACGCGTTTGACAGAGAGTTACTGGCCCTCCACCTGACCATACGCCACTTCCAGTTCTGGCTGGAAGGGCGCAGCTTCACCACGTTCGTGGACCACAAGCCGCTAACATTCGTGATGGCCAAGGTTTCAGAACCGTGGTCGGGCCGGCAGCAGAGACTAGCAATTGGATTGACAATGATAGGATTAGTGGTTCAGTAGTTCTTCACGAAAATGGCATTTTCCGTAATGGCGGCCACAGTTCCCCCCATACAGTGTTTGTGCGTACGTTTTCAGATTCCTTGACCATGAAAACATATGACAAGGAATTGGATTCACAATTATAGGATTAGTGGTTCAGTAGTTATTGACGAAAATGTGATTTTCCGTAATGGCGGTTTAGCGCCACAGTTCCCCCCATACAGTGTTTGTGTGTACGTTTTCAGATTCCTTGACCGTGATCACAATGATAGGATTAGTGGTTCAGTAGTTATTCACGAAAATGGCATTTTGCGTAATGGCGGTTTTCTTGTGGACGGTGATCCGGATCACCACCAAAATGTAATCATCTGTAGGATACCCCATTTCTGACAATCTGTGAAAATTTCATGAAAATCCGTCCATAACTTTTTGAGTTATCTTGCTAACAGACAAACAAACAGACAAACAGACAAACAAACAGACAAACCAACGCCGATGATCACATAACCTCCCCCTTTGGCAGAGGTAATGAGGTAATAACACAGAACCAATCCACAGAATAACTAGAGGAAACAATAAGAAGGAAATTTGAAATTCCCTGGGTGACTATAGTGGACAGTGGACTATTGATATCAGAGACAATTTGAACCCGAGATGGCATTAGCCTATGTACAGTGTGCAAATGCGCAGTATACAAATTACAAATTAGCACCAAGGGTGCAAATTTCACTGTAATGATAATACCAGTAGACTGTACATGATAATTAGCAGCAGAGTTGATATGGACATCAGATGGGGTGAGACTATGTACACTGTACAAATGAGCAATGTGCAAATTTAGCAACCGGTGTGTGAGTTTCTATTTGCAAAGCTGTGTTGCGGAGTTTTGGGAGTTTGTTATTTGTTCAGGAGTCTGATGGCAGTGGAAAAGTGTCATGAATTGCACCTTGGGGCAGAGAGGAGAGACCCACACGCTGGACTGCTAGTTTGTGAAATTTATTAAGAAAACAAAACAAAGTCCAAAGCAGTGCTCCAACACACAATTCAAACTGGCGAGCAAGCAAACTTACAGGTTAAGCACACCAGAACAAGGGCTGGGTTCTGGTGGAGATGAGGGGGGAGAAACTCAAGACTCCGGCAAAGAGGAATGAATATAATGGCCCTTAAATAAGGCGAGACACAAATGAAACAAACGATGACAGGTGTGAATCACATGAGCGGGCTGGGGAAAAAATGACAATCAGCTGTGAGTAATGAGGAGAGGAGACAGGGCTGACAGTTTGACAGGAGCACCGTCCACAACAAGGGATAAAAACCCAGCAGTGCCCCTGACCACTGCAACCGATGAGAGAGAAAAAAAACAGAAGACACTGGCAAACATAAAGTGGAAACAAATAGGGACAAATAAATCCAAATATGTAAATCACAAACTACACTGAAAGTAAACAGGAAAATAAATCACACAAAGTAATAATACCGAATATTTGAAAACAAACTACCGACAACATAACAGACATAGAACTCCAAAATATAACATTATACAAATATGGAGAAACAAAAGGCAAAAAAACAGAGCACAGTGAAATCCCCCCGTGCTAGATCGTAACAGAAAGGAGTTTTTCATTCTGGTTGTCCTGCATTTCACACTTGTGTACCTCCGGCCTGAGTGTATAAGTGTGAACATTCTATGCTGGGGATGGTTGGGGTCCCGGAGGATGGTGTCAGCTCTCCTTTGGACTCTGCGGTGGTAGATGCTCTGCAGAGAGGGGAGTGGAGACCTGATGATCTTCTCTGCTGTCTTCACCACTCTCTGCAGGTGTTTGAGGTCCAGGGCAGTAGTGCTGCCGTACCGCGTAGTGATGCAGTTGGTCAGGATGCTCTCGATGATGCAGCTGTAGAAAATGTTGAGGATCCTGGGGAACATGCAAAAATTATTCAGCCTCCTCAGAAAGTACAGTCACTGTTGAGCTCTCTTAACCAGCTCTATGGTGATGTGTGTCCATGTAAGGTCCTCGCTGATGTGGATGCCAAGGTATTTAAAGCTGCTCACCCTCTCCACCTCAAGCTCCCAGATGAACAGCGGCTGATGGGGTCTCCTCCTCCTCTTCCTCATGTCCACTATCATCTCCTTTGTCTTGTCTGTGTTGAGGGTGAGTTTGTTGTCCTCACACCACGGCACCATGCTGGCCACCTCCCTCTTGTTGGATGTTTCATTGTCACAAGTGATGCATCCTATCACTGCTGTGTCATCCGTAAACTTTAAGATGATATTGTTCTTGTGGGAGGCAAGACAGTCATGGGTGAAGAGGCTGTAGAGGATGGGGCTGAGAACACAACCCTGTGGGACACCTGTGTTCGTGATGATGCTGGCTGAGGTCCTGTTACCCATCCTGACAGTCTGGGGTCTGCCAGTTAGAAAGTCCAGTAGCCAGTCACAGAGGGTGGGGTGCAGGCCTAGTGAAGACAGTTTGTCAGTGAGTTTGTGGGGTTGACCGTGTTGACGATGGAGCTGTGGTCGACAAAGAGCATCCTAATGTAGGAGTCTTTATCTTTCAGGTTGGAGAGAGAATAATGGAGCACTGCAGCAATGGCATCTGAGGTGGACCTTTTGGGCCGATAGGCATACTGCAGGGAGCCCCGGGTATCTGGTATGCTGTCCTGAATGAGGAGCAGCACCACTCTGTCGAAACATTTCATGATGATTGGAGTGAGTGCTACCAGTCTGTAACCATTCAGACAGGTCGGCGGGCTCCTATTGGGGAAAGGCATGATGGTTGTGGTTTTGAAACAGGAGGCGACTTCTGGTTGAGGGAGAAGTTGAAGATGGATGTGAGAACATCAGTCAGCTCTGCAGCGCATGCTCTGAGGGCCCGCCCAGGGATGTTGTCTGGTCTTGTTGCCTTGCGGGGTTTGATATTCCTCAGTGCTTTGTTTACCTGGCCTGGTGAGACTGTTAGTGAAGGGGGAGGGTGTGTGGGTGTCTGTCTCCTCTCTGCACTGTAGCTGGTGGTCTCAAAGCAGGTGTAAAAGATGTTGAGATCGTCCGGCAGGCTGTCTGTGGAGCTTGTGGTGCTGCTGTTGGTCTGT
Organism: Pholidichthys leucotaenia; assembly: GCA_020510985.1. NCBI lineage: Eukaryota > Metazoa > Chordata > Actinopteri > Cichliformes > Pholidichthyidae > Pholidichthys > Pholidichthys leucotaenia. The sequence continues at coordinate 133,946,534 of CM035846.1, forward strand.
GACGTGTTGCAGGCCTTGCCACATGTGCCCCAGGTAAGGAGTGTAGTAGAGGCTGTCCAGCTTTTCTCTGTACTGCCTCTTGGCTGTTGTTATAACCTTCCTCAGTCCATACTTTGCAGCTTTGTACTCAACCTCATTGCCTGATTTAAATGCAAGAGAGCGAGCACGCAACATTTGGCGTACCTGACTGTTGATCCAGGGCTTCTGTTTGGGGAACTTCCTGACTTGTACGGTGGGTACAATGGTATCAACAAATGTGCTGATGTACCCAGTCACATACTCAGCATATTCCTGTATGTCTTCTGAAGAGTCCTCCCAGGTGGCTGCAGCTTTAAACACATCCCAGTCTGTACGGGCAAAACAGTCTTTCAGGGTGCTGTCAGCCTCTGGAGTCCAGTGTTTAATTTGCTTTATAACAGGTTTTGCTTGTTTCAGCTTTTGGCTGTAGGCTGGGTACATAAACAGGGAGATGCGATGTGACTGCCCGAAGTGGGGGCGGGGTGCCGCTCTGCAAGCACCGCATATGTTGGAGTAAACATGATCCAGTGTGCTTTTATCGCGGGAGGAAATGTCCACATTCTGGTAATATTTGGGGCGTACAGTCCGTAAATTGCAATGGTTAAAGTTACCAGCAACAATAAAAACAGCATCGGGATGGGTCATCTCTACTGCGCTGATGACGTCATGGAATTTGCTTAGCGCTGCTGTGTAGTTGCTTTGGAGGTGAATGTAGACAGCGGCCTAAAACATAGTGGTAAATTCCCTCAGTAGATAATAGGGATGGTATTTCAGCAGTAAAAACTCCACGTCAGGTGAACAGTGCTTGTAAACAGTCTGTACATCTCCACACCACAAGTTGTTTATAAACACACATACATCCCCTCCCCTTGCCTTACCCGAAGCTCCAGTTCTGTCTGCCCAATGTGTTGAATGAGTCTGCAGCTGAATGGCGCACTCCAGGATTCTGTCCAAGAGTCAGGTCTCACAGAAAATTAGGGCGCCGAACTCTCTTATCTCCCACTGGTCTTCAATCCTTGCTCTTTGTTCGTCAAGCAAATGAAAGTGAGGATACAATAAATTGTTGTTGTTTTTTCGTTTGTTCGTTTGTTTTGAGAACGCTGTAGAGATATGTTGATGTTTTATATGGAAAACAGTCTTAGGAGCTTGACATGTTAGGTCTATTGGTGTAGTTTGAGTGCAGTCCTCTGGTACAACCATTAAATGTTGATAATGGTAACAAACAAAACAGATCACAGATGGTAAGTAGAGTCGAAGAGTTATTGTTTTCTGAACTCTAATTTAAGCCTAAACATTAGTGTTGTTTTTCATTTTTTTAATGCAAAAACAATGCAAACAAAAAAAATACAGGTACATCTCACAAAATTAGAATATCTTGATGCAAAATTTAACACAGTAAGCTATAAATCCCAATTTTCAAATGAAAACAAAAAGGCTTGACATATTTTACTTCTGCTGTAGTTAATAATATAGAATTTACAAAATTTTTACCCATTTTTGAATTACAACTTAAAACAAAATCACAATATTCTCATTTTTGAGCTGTACTTACAATTTTAGTTTCAAGACGTACACTTAAAGGAGTAGAATTCAAGATTGAGTGAAATTCGCTTCTCTAGGGGTTCAAGGCTTACTTCTACAACGTATCCCTCTTCATTCCCATTTTTAATCACACTGGTGTTTTGACCATTCCTTCTTTTTTCATTGACTTTGCTTTATAAAAATACAAGACATATGTCCATGGGAAAAATAGCTATCTTTAAGTTTTATGTATATAGTCCAGTTAAAGTGTAGCAGAAAGTACATCAGATGCGAACAATTTCAATAACTGCATGTAAAAAACAAAGTATCTGCAGCAATTCTAGACATGAGCTGAATATTTAAGTCTATCTCCATGTCACTGATTTGTAATCAGCATCAAGATCTGTATATATACACTACCGTTCAAAAGTTTGGGGTC